>JAPVLO010006226.1:0-30868 GCA_027257055.1 Cephalopachus bancanus | reverse complement strand
GCAAGCTGTCAACAGAAATTATGAAGATTTTTAAAAGTACAAAGCTATCAATGAATTACCGAAGCTACTTCCAACTTAGGTCACTGTTTGATTAGTTTGACATTTTTCTTTAATACTGTTTTCTCTCAATTTGGCCAGAAACATAAACACTTACTTGGTAATTTTTCTAACCGCCCCAAAACCCCTTAAATTACTAAATTCCATTAATATATCTGTCATACCTTACTGCCTGCACCACCAGACTTCATTAACCAACTGATTATGATTCACACTGATGAAACGATGAATTTCAAAACTTTTTTTGGTTTAAAGTGATTTGTTTACATGGTTCAAGATCAAGAGATACAGAATATGTACACTGAGATGTCTCACTTCCGTCTTTGTTCCCATCAACCTGTTCCCTCTTGTCTCCAACACGTCATCACTTTTCTTCATCTATTGTTTATTTTTATGGTGTTTCTTTATGCAAAAGCAAGCAACTATAATATGCATCCTCCCCCCCTTTAGAAAATAAGTAACTGTTATATATACTATTCTGAATGTTAGTCTTTTCGATTATAAACATGTCCTGAAATCTCTCAGTATTAGCACTTAAATATCTTCCTTCTTAGACAATCACACAGTACTTCAGTATATTCAGTGGTGAATAGACTGGTTTAATCAACCAGTCCCACTGATGAACACGTAAGTAGCTTCCAGTCTTTTGTTATTTTAAGCATCGATGCGATGAATAACCCTGTGAACAGGTCATTTTGTATATGTGCAGGTATACCTGTAGGACGGATTCAGCCAAAAACAGAGTAAAAGGTAAAACAACAGTACTTTTACTTGGTCTCATCAGAGGCCCCTCCTAAAGGGGTGCAGTATGTTATGAAGCACCCCCAACCAGTAATAAATAAGGCTGCCTGTTTCCCCACAGCCTTGCCAAAGAGCTTATTATCAGACATTAAAATATTTGCCAACACAGTAGGTGAGAAATGGCTCAAACTTACAATTCTCTTTCAGCAAACTGTATTCATGATTTTTGTTCATTTTTCTACTGGACTTGTGGCTCTTTTCCTTCTTAATCTCTAAGGGCTCAAAACGAACATCTATTCTAAATGTTGAAAAATATCCTATTAAGTATCTAAAATGGTAAGAAAAAATGTTAGCCTCTCTTCTTTTATTGTCAAAAACATGTCTATTAAGTTATACCATGTTTTTTTTTTCCTTTTGAGTCAGAGTCTCACTCTGTCAACCCAGATTGGAATGCAGTGACACAATCACAGCCTCAAGCTCTCAGGCTGAAGGGATCCACCCTCCTCAGCCTCCCCAGTAGCTGGGACTACAGGTGTGCCCCACGACGCCCAGCTAATTTTTAAATTTTTTTTGTAGAGATGAGGTCTTGCTATGTTGCCTAGGCTGGTCATGAACTCCTGGCTTAAGGAATCCTCCTGCCTTGGCCTCCCAAAGTGCTAAGATTACAAGTGTGAGCCACCGCACCAAGGCTATGCCATGACTTCTAGAACAAGAGCTGCCTCCAAATTCAGGCATCCCAGTTGAAATATTCATTAAAAATTTTTCAGATCTAGTCCTTAGAAATAGTCTGAAAAAAAGTATCTCCTGCAATCGCCAAATCTGTTTCTTCTTTCTGACTATCCCATAGTTCCTGTACCGTAACTTCTTCACATGCAAATCAAGTGAACTAATTCAGGCCTTTCAACCACATCTGGGCATGCTGCCTTTTGGATCCGAAAACCTCCCAGGACGAAGGTTTTCTACCTAGAGAATATTTAGAATATTTTAGAATATAAAGAATATTCTCCTTTTTAGAAGAACAGATTCTAAATCTGAAATCATGTAGTTAAAATACACTGATAATTTTTCACTTTAAAAACAAGATACATTCTACTCTGAAATATGGCACTGAACTGAATTTTCCTTTCATTATGTGCTTTATACCCTAAGGTTCTGAAGTTATATGAAAATAGTGAAGTAGGAAAACCCATAAACTTGTCACTTTTAATATTTCATCAGTTCCTTTAAATCCACTTCAAAAAGCACCTCAGTGCCTTCTGAGGATTTGAAGAACAGCAAAATGAAGCAGGAGAAATTATTATACCCGAATTCAGGAAAACTGGCTTTACCATTTATTGGGATCATGAGATTAAGTCACTTCTCTTTCAGCTGACTCTATCACAACTTTACTGACCCAGAAACAGGGGGCGCTTAAAATGCTATTACTATCTTTTCTACTCAAGGAGCATGATGAGTCTATTTACCTATGTATTTCCCACCTAATCAACTGTTTAAAGGTGTAGTAGTATGGCAAAGCTTTCTAGCTGGTGTGCTCTCCCCCTCACCCATGGTTGGAGGTACATTAGGCATCAACCCCTAGGCCTGGTGAGACCTAGTGTGCTAATGCCCATGGCAGGCACCTCTGCCTCTAACATCATCTCTTTATCTTGGCATGCCACAGAAATACTGTCATTTTCTATGTGTGCTGAGGAAAAGGGTTAGGAAACACTATATTCAAGCAGAGAGAGAGAGAGAGAAGGAGGAGGAGGAGGAAGAAGGGGGAGGGTCATTTCTTTTACGTCAATCACTTTAAATTCTATAAAAGTCAATAAAAGTGAGCCGGGCTGTGGCTCAGCCTGTAATCCTGCGCCTTTGGGAGGCTGAGGTGAGTGGATTGCCTGAGCCCGCGGGTTCGTGACCCACCTGGGCAACTTGATGAGACTTCATCTCTACAATAAATCAAAAAATTAGCCAGGTGTGGTAGCGCGCGTCTGTAGTTCCAGCTACTTGGAAGGCTGAGGCGGAAGGATCGCCGGAGCCCAGCAGGTCGAGGCTGCAGTGGCCGCTCCCGGCCACTGCACTCCAGGCTGGGTGACAGAGTGAGACTCCAATACAAAAAAAAAAAAAAAAAAGTCAATAAAAGTGCTGTGTGTATTTTGCTTAAGAAAGAAAAATACAAGAACACTAGGTTAATTCTAAATATTAGAGTTCTTTTGGATCTCTGGAAAAATTTAAAGTTCAAAGTATTCAAAGCAGAAATAATATTTGAGCTTACGTTTAATTTACAAACTTAAGCAAAAGAAGATATCAACTCTGAGAGATTAATATAAAGAAAAAATGTTTTAATTAGCAAAATATTCACTGCTACAACTAGATGCTGAATCAAGCTCTCAAGTTAAGTGGGCAGAGGTACAAAATCATGATGTTTTTATTCTTTCAACTGTCAGCAGTATAAGTGACTTATACAAATAAAAATCAAATACTAAAAGATAAGAGTTACAATACTCAGTCCCACAAAGAAAACCAAAGTAAAAGACAAGCAACATTCCAAAGATGAAAATTTTCTCTACCACTTACGAAGCTTTAATTTGATTACAAGTTTCTTTGAGAACAGGAACTGAGGGATTGAGTATGAAGCTGGTGATGAGACTGGCATGACTCTCTTCTGCCAATTTCTAAGTAATCTACTCAGTTACTCGTCCTGGGAATGCACTTTCAACCGTGCACACATAGGATGTCAATCCCAACCACTCAACCCAAAGAAACTCAATATCAAGTCAAAGTTCAGACCAGAAAATTCCAGTCTTATGATCTGTTCCAGGAGGACAAGAATTCTAAAACCAACTTACATGACTAAATTTTAGATATCATACACTTGACCTCCTGTGACTCAATTCTCATGAAATAAAAGGTTAGAATAAATTAGAAGAATTATCCTTCCAAAACTGTATTTACCCCAAGCTTTTAACAATGCTCTGATAATGTGCTTTTAATTTTTATTTGTACTATTACTTATAATATAAATGGCTGTAATAGAATATGCTATTAGGGCAAGAGAAACCTACTAAAGCCACACACTGATGAAATCTCAAAGGCTTCTACGCTTGGCTTCTGCAAAATAAAGCCTCTACATATGAAACGTATGTTTTAATGCTTGAATTCCTCTGAGATACAAAATAATGTGTACCACTTATATGGCAAAATCAATAGAACTAAGCAAAATCAGCAATTAGTTTGTATCCATGTTTCAGAATGTATTTGTGTGGGAGTAAAGAGAACAGATTAGACATGCACATTAACACTGCGGGCCTTTCTAACAAGAGGCCCATACAATCAAGTAAACCCAGACACTTCAGGGAGAGATATAGTGTGCCCCTGTAGAAAGAAGTTTGGAGATTGTTTCAAAGAGCTAAAAACAGAATTACCACTCAACCCAGCAATCCCGTTGTGTGTGTGTGTGTGTGTGTGTGTGTGTGTGTGTGTGTGTGTACCATAGAATATTACATAGCCATAAAAAGAGTGAAATCATGTCTTTTGCAGCAACATGGATGCAACTAGAGGCCATTATCCTAAGTGAATTAACCCAGAAACAGAAAACCAAATACTGCATGTTCTCACTCATAACTAAGAGCTAAACACTGAGTGTAAATGGACATAAAGGTAAGAACAACAGATACCGAGGATTTCTAAAGGCGGGATGGAGAAAGGGGAACAAGGGTTTAAAAACCTGCCTACTGGGCACCATGTTCACTATTTGGGTGACAGGTTCGACAGAAGCCCAAACCTCACCATCGTGCAATATACTCATGTAACAAACTTGCATATGTACCCCCTAAATTCAATTTTTTTTTAAATGAAAAGAAAAAAATGTCAAAATAAGAAATGGAAATCAGCTTGTCCCAAGGAAACCAGAACATATAGTCAGTCTATGCCTAACTGACATTTTCAATAATTCTATTAAATTCTTGCTAGTGAAAGAAGCAATGATGCTTAAGACATAGCCAGACCACAAATTTGACTCAACTCATATTAAAATGGAGAAAAATCTGAACTGAGAATTATTGGCTTCAATCCTACTTACTGAATCACTTTACATAAGCCATATCACCTCTCTAGATCTCATTTCCTTATCTATGATATGAAGTTACTAAATTTAGTAATTTCTTAACAAAATTTCTAACTTGACAATGTTTGCATTGTATCCTCACACGAATGTCTCTAAGAAGACCTCATAATTTTTGTTTGATTTTTTTTTTTAAGTTGGAATTTCACTCTGTCACCCAGGCTAGAGTGCAGTGACACACTCACAGCCACCCCAGTGTCGACCTGCTGGGCTCTGGTGATCATTGTGCCTCAGTCTTCCAAGTAGCCAGAAGTACAGGCACGTGCTACCACACCTGGCTAATTTTTGACTTACTGTAGAGACGAGGTCTCGTCAAGTTGCCCGGGCTGGTCTCAAACCCGCAGGCTCAGCAATCCTCTCACCTGGGTCGCCCAAAGTGCTGGAATTACAGGCTGAGCCACCGAGTTCGGCCTATTCCTCTGAATTAAAAGCAAAGGTAGTAAGAAATGAGAGCAAAAAAAGCCGATGTGAATTCCAGGATGACTGTAACTAACAACATCTTGATCAAGTAACTAAAAATACAAAATTCCAATAACATGGCTTTATAAATTATACCACTTTTGTTCCATCCAATTTAATTCACCCAGAACAAGGCCAAAATGATTATGATTTTTTTAAGAAATTAGTGAAAGCTCCTAACTGGCTACCCACATTTGGGGGTGTGGGAGTGTTATTCCAAAATAATTATTGATAGCATGTCTAACATTTAGAAGGAACTAGTAGTTACGTCAAGGTCTCATGTTTATTCTTCTCAAAACAGTCGGAAAAGTATACTCTTGACTATTCTTTTTTTAAAAAATAAAAAACTTAATTGTTAACCAGTAAAAATTATTTCTCAGTTTTATGAATCAAGCCAAATATACACAGAAACATATGGATCAAGAATTCTATAAAGTTTACAAAATGTCTGAAAAATTAAAAACAGAATTATACTTTAAAAAACTCAACCTTAAACAAGTATTACCATGTCAGGCCAACACTATACCTATCACATCAAAACATTGAGTGATGCTCAAACACTGCTATATGCTGTGATATATATATGGAATCTGGAAGGAACTGCAAATTTCCATAAGCACTTAAATACACAACTAAGCAGGGCACAGTGGCTCAAGCCTGTAATCCCAGCACTTTAGGAGGCAGGGGTGAGAAGATTGCCTGAGCACAGGGGTTTGAGACCAGCCTTGGCAATTTAGTGAGACCTCATCTCTACAATAAATTTTTTTAAAAATTAGCCAGGTGTGGTGGCACACACCTGTGGTTCCAGTTACTTGGAAAGCTGAGGTGGAAGGTTCACCTGACCCCAGCAGGTCGAGGCTGCAGTGACCATGAGCATGCCACTGCACTCCAGCCTGGGGGACAGAGTGAGACTCCAACTCAAAAATAAATAAATAAATATACAAGTAAATCAGCTTAGGAATTTTAAGATTCTCCTGATACAGGACATTGATGAGCTTAAAAAGTAATTTTACAGAGGATCACTGTAATGAGAGTTCATAAATTTGGTAAAAATAAACAAAAATATTTGCTACCTAGATTGACTTAGAATGATGAAGAATCAATACGTTATTATAAAACAAAAACAAAGCTATTATAAAGATTATCTATTATCATCAGATTGCCCATGAAAATGCATAAAAAACCCCAAAGGATGTCACCATGAACTGCCTGAGAGTAAAAGAAAACCTTATTATTTAACAGCAAATATCATCATCTGGTAATGAGTACTGGAGAACAGATAAAGTTATTTGTATTTTCACACTATTCTTGGAGAATCACTATTCAAATCACTTTTACAAGTATATATTCACTAGTAAAAACATGGTAACTGAAGAGGATAAGATGTATTGTAAGTTGTGTATGTTTTAAGCCTGGGCCACATCCTCTGTGAGGTGAAACCACTCTGTAGGAAGTAAAAATAGTAGCAAAGAAAGTAAAGATAATTTTTTAAAAATAAAGCAACAAAGAAGAAACTATCATTCTTTTCTCATGCTACATTTATGAATAAATTTTATTTTATTTTATTTTTTTCCTCATCCCCTCCCCGAGCCCCGATAAATTTTAATGAAGTATAAAACAATGAAGCATCTTACAGAATATATTAAAACAAGGGTTTTGCTAATTTATTCAACTAAAGGTAACATGTAGTTGCCTTTAGTTGAATAAATGAAAGGTTTTTAACCTTTCATTTAAACCTTAAATGAAAGGTTTTTAAAATAATAGTTCAATAACTAAATCTATTAGAACCTAAAAGCAGGGCCCAATTTTCCACTGAAGAAAACAGAGTCTTGATGACTTTGGTTTTTCAATATTCAGTACATTCTTTGGATATTTTCATACCAATATTCCCCTTTATTTTAATGTTATAATGTTCTTTTTAAAAAATAAACCTTTAGCTAAGTGTGGTGGGTCACATCTGAAACTCCAGCACTTTGGGAGGCCAGGGCAAGAGAATTGCTTCAGCCCAGAGTTCAGGACCAACCTAGGCAGCATAGCAAGACCTGGTCTCTACAGAATTTTTAAAAATTAGCCAGGCATAGTATAGTCCCATCTACTTGGGAGTCTGAGGTAGAAGGATTGCCTGAGCCTAGGAGGTCATGGCTGTTGTAAGCTGTGATTGTGCCACTGCACTCCAGCCTGGGTGACAGAGTGAGACCCCCCCCCCAGCTCAAAAACAAAAAGTTTTATTTTAGAATAGTTTTATATTTATAGAAAAGTTTGTATTTACAAAGATAGCACAGAAAGTTTCCATGCTACACCGTTTTCTTTGTTGTTACATGCTACATTAGTATGACATATTAGTTACAACCAATGAAGAAATATTAATAAACTATTATTACTAACTGTGGTGTTATGACAGAGAATGGTGGTTTCACCTACCATTCCTGGTTCTTAATTTCCATAGCCTTGTAACAGTCTCTGATTATACTGTTGGGTGTGTTAGGCTTTAGGAGTAAGCTTTAGAAACAATCTCTCTTATCTTCTCCTGCCCTCCTTTCACCTGCCCCAAGGCAGGACTCTAATGAACCCCCTCCCCTCTGATTGTGAGGGTCTTGCCCTATGATCTGGGGAAATATTGCTGAGGAAATATTGCTGGGAAATGAAGCTTCCATAAAAACCGAAGAGGTAGCTGGGCTCAGTGGCTCAGCCTGTAATCCCACGCTTTGGGAGGCTGAGGTGAGTGGATCGCCTGAGCTCAAGGGTTCGAGACCCGCCTGGGCAACTTGGCAAGACCTTATCTCTACAATAAAAAAAAAAAGAAGCCGGGCTCAGTGGCTCAGCCTGTAATCCCGCGCCTTTGGGAGGCTGAGATGAGTGGATTGCCTGAGCCCGTGGGTTCGAGACCCGCCTGGGCAGCAAGACCTCATCTCTACAATAAATCAAAAAATCAGCCAGGCGTGGTAGCACATGCCTGTAATTCCGGCTACTTGGAAGGCTGAGGCGGAAGGATCGCCGGAGCCCAGCAGGTTGAGGCTGCAGTGGCCGGGAGCGGGAGCGGCCACTGCACTCCAGTCTGGGCGACAGAGTGAGACTCCAACTCAAAAAAAAAAAAAAAAAAAGAAAGAAAAATCAGCCGGGCATGGTAGCACATGTAATTCCAGGTACTTGGAAGGCTAAGGCAGAAGGATCGCTGGAGCCCAGCAGGTCGAGGCTGCAGTGGCTGGAAGCGGCCACTGCACTCCAGTCTGGGCAACAGAGTGAGACTCCAACTCAAAAACAAATAAACAAACAAAAAAAAAAACCCCAAGATGTCTAGGTTTGGGGAGATTCTGAATAGCTGAACACATGGAGGTCCCTGGAGGGTGCAGCACCCAGGGAGGGTATGGCAACTCCACGCCCTTTCCCTCACACCATGCCCTACACATCTCTTCATCTGTATCTTTTGCAATGTCCTCTATAATAAACAAGTAAACTTAAGGGTTTCCCTGAGTTCTTTGAGATGCTCTCACAAAATTAATCAAACCCAAAGACGGTCATTGAAACCCCAAATTAAAGCCAGTCCGTCAGAAGTTCCAGACACTCTGGAACTTCTGACTGGTGTCTGGGAAAAGGGGCAGTCTTTGGAACTGAGCCCTCACCATGTGGGAATATGGAACTATCTTCAGGTAGGTAGTGCTGGGATTGAATTAGAGGATGCCCAGTCCTCTGCTTGGTAAGAAACTCCCACATTTGGTCACAGAAGTCTTATTCTGTGTTGATGATTTTTGTGGTGGTGTGAGAGCAGAAGGGAAAACATGGTTAGGGAGAATTTTTCCTAAACCACTAACTAAAGTTCATACTTTATTCCTTAATCTTTATCTAACATCCTTTATCTGTTTCAGATTTCCATTCAGGATACCACATTACACCGAGTCATGATGTTTCCTTAAGCGCCTCTTAACTGTAAGAGTTTCTCAGACTTTCCTTGCTTTTGGATGGCCTTGACAATTTTGAGGAATACTGGTGACGTCATTTGGATTGTTGTCCCCTCCAAACCTCATGTTGAAATATGATCCCCAGTGTTGGAGGTGGGCATAGTGGGAAGTGATTGAGTCATGGGGTGGATCCCTCAAGAGTGGCTTGGTGCTGTTCTTAGGGCAATGAGTGAGTTCTCGCTCTGTTAGTTAAGGAGATAACTGATTGTTTCCAAGAGTCTGGCACCACCTCCTCCTCTCTCAACTTCCTGAGGCCTCACCAGAAGCCGAGCAGGTGCCAGCACTCCGCAGAACTGTGAGCCAAATAAACCTTTTTTCCTTTTAAATTATCTAGCCTCAGATATTTCATTATAGCAATGAAAAGGAAACAAACACATCTCGTCAAGTATTTTGTAGAATGACCTTCAGTTGGAGTTTGTCCGATGTCCTTCTCAAAATTTAACTGAGATTACGAGTTTTGGGGAGGAAGACTACAGAGATAAAGCGCCACCCTTGGCATTTCATATCTAGGTCACATGCCGTCAACATTGTATTGTTGACAGTGACCTTG
The DNA here is from genome assembly GCA_027257055.1 of Cephalopachus bancanus. Classification (NCBI taxonomy): domain Eukaryota; kingdom Metazoa; phylum Chordata; class Mammalia; order Primates; family Tarsiidae; genus Cephalopachus; species Cephalopachus bancanus. The sequence continues at coordinate 21,003 of JAPVLO010006226.1, read as the reverse complement.
ATCACTTGGCAGAGGTGGTGTTTGTTGGATCTCTCCAATGCAGTTACTCTCCCTCCAAGCTCCTTTTCTTCTTTGGAAGCAAGTCATTAAAAGTAGCCCACACTGAAAGTAGAAGGAGTTATGCTGCATCTCCTCGAGGGGAAAATATCTGTATAAATTATTTGTAATTCCTCTGCACAGGAGATTTGTCTATTCTTCCCATTATCAGTATGGACTCATGGATTTTTTTTTGTATTTTAGGTTAATCTAATACTACATTATTTATGTTCTTGCTTATATTGTTCCAGCTTTGGTCATTGGAAGCTCTTTCAGTTGGCTCCTATGTCCCTCTGTCATAACCCAATTCTGTTTATGTTTTTTCCATTTTCCTTTCTCCTCCCTCCCTCCCCCTTCCCACCCATCTTTTTCTATTTTTTTTTTGGCAGGGGACTTCCTTGCTTCCTGGCACATGATACAAACATTATGCTCCAGGTTCATCTTGCATATTACAGCCCCAGCCTTAGAATCAGTCATTTCTCCAAGAAGTGCTGGTTCCTTTTGTTGGACGATGGTATTAGAAACCAAGATATAGCTGGCTGGGCTCAGCCTGTAATCCTGCGCCTTGGGAGGCTGAGGTGAGTGGAGTGCCTGAGCCCGTGGGTTCGAGACCCGCCTGAGCCACTTGGTGAGACCTCATCTCTACAATAAATCAAAAAATCAGCCAGGCGTGGTAGCACATGCCTGTAATGCCGGCTACTTGGAAGGCTGAGGCGGAAGGATCGCCGGAGCCCAGCAGGTGGAGGCTGCGGTGGTCAGGAGCGGCCACTGCACTCCAGTCTGGGAGACAGAGTGAGACTCCAACTCAAAAAAAAAAAAGAAAGAAACCAAGACCTGTGCAGTGGGCATGCTCACTACTGCTGTAGTATCCTTGCTTCCTGGGCCTCACAGCTGACAGAGCAAGGAAATATGTGTATGTACACTAGCTCACATATATACCCAATCTATAAGTCTTTCTATATGTCCATCCCAGTGTATATACAGCTAAACATGAGTTCCTATTAATGACTCCAATTCTAATCTAGTACCACACGGATAGCTTTAGCCTTGCCTTTTCCTAACTTCCCACTCCAACAGTGGGAAACCTGGCTCCCAATATATGCCACCTATTTTAAGATAAACACATACCTATCACTGCAGAAAAAAAGTTATGCCAAGCTACAGATGGGTAGAATTAGAAAAGAATATTCTGAAATAGTAAGTCAAGGATGAACTTCAGCAAATACATATTAGAGAAATATTTAAAGACTGCATATCTATACAACTCAAAAGTATAGATAAGTATATATTAAAATACTATGTTCAAATTCTTAAGCAGGAAGAAGCAATTTTATTTTTTTTAAATATCTAAAAATAATTACTGATAAACCAAATGGTTGGTTTTTATTTTAATATCCAAAGGGAATTCACAAAATATTGTTACCTATTAACAAGGTACCTGTAAAGACTTAAAAAAAAAAAAGAAAAAAGACCAGCAAAATTATCCTGCCACACCCAACAGAGTAATACCACAAAACCTATTAATTATACTACTATCTCTATTAAGAAGAAACAAAGCAGGATACTAAGGAAATACCTCCAGACAATCACAAAGCTCTTAGTTCTACACTTACAATTTTTAACCTAAAGCCAAGGGATTCATATTTAGTATATTGCTAAACATGTATTTGGTGACATTATTTTGTACTTCAGCTTATTACAATACAAGATGAAAAAGTAAATTATTTCTCATCAACAAATACACTTTCTCCCTTCAGACTGTGGATCCACTTCGCTCACAGCTCTCTAGATAATCCCTTTCTTTCTAGATATTTGCTTGTCCATCCCTTCTTTGACATCCCCTAGATACCTTTATCTCTTGCCTTCCTGGCACCAAAGGGCAAGGATGCTTGGCAGGAAGGTACACAGACTGCAATGAGCTCTGAAAAGCCCTTACACATTCCTACATTATCTTGTGCTAGAGAGAGTATAGCCCATAGTGCCCCATTCATACTCATAAATCACATAAAATCCAACCATTTTCCTATCTTCAGCTGGAATCACTGCCGTGGCAGTTTCCATTGGTGCTCTGCCCCATCCTCTTGCACCCTAGGCCCTCAGTGTGCCAGGCTTGCCTTCCAACTGTCAGTGTCTTTGCCTGAGGAGAGCACCTCATCACTAGAGCCTGTTCTGTTACCAGCATGATACGCTGAAAGCACCAGGAAGCAGCCTCCAAGTACTGATGGACAGAAATCCCCTTGCCCATTGGATGGGATAACTCAGATGAATGTTTTAAACCAGCTCCCAGTTTCCCCGAGAGAATGAAACTTTAGTTGCTCACAGTGGCATATGGTTTGACAATATGCCCCCTGAAATGCAGTCTTCCCTTTCCTGTCTCACTTCCTCATCCCCCTATGGTGTTCCCTTTGCTTTCCAAATAAACTACTTCCACTCAAATATTGCCTTGGGGTCTGCTTCTCAGGAAACTCAACATTTCAATAACTGCATATTTCTACTCCTTTGAGAATGTAAAAAAGCAAGACTGCTTGGCCATAGCGCATATCAGTCAGGATGATGTGGCCTCTGGGGGTCAATTAGACCTGGGTTCAAAGCATATTGCCACATGTTACTTGTACAAGTTATTTTATTCCTTTGAGCTTTCATTTCCACATCTCTAAAATGGGTTTGTTTGGATTAAATGATATAACAAAAGTAATACCACTAGCACTCAAATAACATTTGTAGAAACCACACAGCTTACTGCCTATATTAACAAGACTTTAGTACTCCATCTTTATCAATATGTTTCTTTACTATGCCAGGAAACTCTTCCCAGGAAGATAAAAGTGTGAATAACTTTATTGCTGAGTCCATAAACTTCTTGAAAGACTCATCAGCTTTTCAATATAAAGCATGAAAGGAGTCTTTGAATCCCTCAGAGTCCTCATCTTGCTGCATTCACCAATCACAATCTATTAGTTTAACCTAATTCTAACTACAGGTTGCACTGATAGTCCTGTCTGAAAACAAACTTCACTACGGCCATTTAACCCTGAGTTGGCCCAATATCATCTCAAAACAAACTTCAAACTCTTAATAAACATCCCAAGTTTGTTTTTCTGGCTATAAGAGACGACTCTGGTAACAAGAGGTAGTGTTTCTTCTTCCCTTTGCTAAGCAATATATAAACTTAGTCTGGTCTTATCAACAGGCTGATAGCACCAGTATTCAATATTCCTTAGATTAATGTCACAAAGGCACTTCAAAAAAAAATTAAGATTACCTCCATTTTTTTCTTTTCTTTAAGTGAGAAAGCACGATTTATTGAGGGTAGAAAAGCTCCCACAGCAGGAGGGGACCTGAAGGGGCTGCCCATTTGGGACCGAAAACCTGGTGCTTATATAGCCCTAAGTCCAAGCCAATTGGCTAGCACTAGCTGTGAGCTGCAGCTTTTCTGGTCAGTATTAAGGACCAGTTGGCAGAAGGTGAGCTTATTGGTTGTTTTTCAGTTCTAGCAGTGAGTATCTAAGCTCTAGCTTGAGAGGCTCCAGGGAGTTTGTTTATCAGTGATGAGGCTGAGAGGTCTGCCGGGAATTTGCTACCTTGCAAATTCTGTCTGCCTAAGCCTTTTTCTAGCTCTCTCCTGTCTCATTCCCCGCTCTGGAGTAGTAACCCTAACTGCCCTTAAGGAGTGAGGATGATGACCGGTCTGGCTACTTCCTGCTGGTCATGGACGTCCTATGGGGACGGCAGCTAGGGATCCTCTGGAGGGCAATCTAAAGGTCCTCGGTAGAGAGAAGCTTCCTTACAAGGTCCCATCTGCACCGCCATTTGCAGTTTGAGGGCCTCCTTCTGTGGAGCCCCACGTTCAGGCGCCAAAACTGATGAGGATTTTTCAGGTCAGCCTGGGCTTCAAGAGTGTCAGCTCAATGGGTCGGCCAGCCAAGCCCCGAGAGGGTCGTCAAGGGGCTGGTAAGCCTAGCCCCGGAAGTGTTAGCTCTAAGGGGCTGGCAAGCCACGCCCTGAGAGTGTTGCTGGTTCAGTGGGCTGACAAGCCTAGACCCCGGAGTGTCTCAGCTTTGGAATACTGCATCTTCCAGCAGCTCTCCTGGTTGAGTCAGTTCCGTCAGCTGGCAAACCAGCCTCTGGGGTGTATGGCTTTTCAGCTCAGACGATCTTCTATAGCTCTACAGGTTGCAGCTCTTCAGGGTCGAGGTTCTTGCCTGATGCCTAGGAAGAATGAGGGACACGGACACCGAAAAGTGAGAAAGCACGATTTACTGAGGACAGAAAAGTTCCCATAGCAGGAGAGGACCCGAAGGACTTGCCCTACCTACAATTTGCTCAGAACTTAGAAAAGGCTGGAATTTAACTACTCCTTCCATTTTCAAAAAAAAAAAATGGTAATAGAATGTCTTCACACGATTTTGATTCTGGTTTTCTTTTAAGTTCTTAAGAATTCTGAATAGTTCTTTAAAAAATGAGTGGTTCAAGCCTGTAATCCTAGTACTTTGGGAGGCCGAGGTGAGAGGATTGCTTGAGTCCAGGAGTTCAAAACCAGCCTAGGCAACATAGTGAGACCTTGTCTCTACAAAAAACTTTAAAAATTAGCCAAACATAGTGGCACGCACCTGTAGTTCCAGCTACTGGGGAGGCTGAGGCGGAAGGATCGCCTGAACCCAGGAGATCAAGGCAGATGAGTCATGATCTTGCCACTGCATTCCAGCCGGGCAACAAAGTGAGACCCCAATAAAAAAAAAGAACCAGACTGAAAAGTGAAAAATTGTTGTAGTAAAATGTATCAAACACATACACGGCCAATAGTTTATTAGCCTCTTTGTCAAAATGCCTGGTGATCTGTGTCTATATCTGTGTAGGACCTCCTACACAAAGATGCTGCTACTAATTTATCATCAGACAAGATGTGTTTCTTTTTGCCAGGAGTTGTAAAAAGTTAAAATGTATTCATTCATACCTTAACTGATTCAGGTTCTTTTATGACCAACTCTCAGCATCTATCTGCAAGAAAGCTCACCTAGGTTAGGGCTACAAACTTGGTCACAAAGCGGTGAAATTAGCTGTACTTTATAAGTACTGAAATCACAGTCTCCGCTTTATTAGCCCATGTTCTATAATATACAAAAACAAAGATAACCATGTTGGATTGGTTCTGAATGGATTGACCAAAATAATTGAAAACCATACTCACCATCCAATGTAGATCCCTAGCTACCACTTTTTTTGGTCAATAAATCATTAAGTTCTCTTCTTTACAGTATAAGCAATTTATTTGATTATGAATAATTACTCTTCTTAGAAATTAAAAAAATTTAAATTTAAAATTAAAAATTCATAACCTCATACTTATCAAATAAATAACATTTATACCCTTCACCCAGTTTTTCTGATTGTTAACATGTTGCCACATTTGCTTTATCACTTTCTTTTTCTCTCTGTATATGGTGAAACATATGTTTAACATAAGCTATTTCTTTGATCACTGAGACTAAGTTACACCCATCATGCCCCTTTAACCCTTCAGTGTGCATTTGTTAGGAACAAGTACATCTACTTACAAAACTATAATACAATTATCAAAATCAGGAAATTGAATATTGCTACAATTTTATCTAATCTAGAGACCTTATTCAAATTTCTCCAGTTATATCAAAAGACATTGTCTCTTGTTAACTTCTTTTGCCTACACTTAAAGTGCATAATTTTTTAAAAAAAATAATGATCTAAAAGTTCTTCCATGGAAAAGCATGTCATCCCTGTATGAAGATAATGCATCCTCTCTAGGGTCATAATCGACAGCATCTTTTTCCCTAACTTAGCCTTCAATAAAAATGCAGTGTCCTCTGCTTGCCAAAATTTGGGGAACAAAAGCTCTCTCTTCTTGATTAAGAAAAACAATAAGTTAATTTACACAAATTTGGACAAGTCTCTTGAACTCCTGAAAATCATCTAGCAAGAAGTTGTACATTTAATTCTTGATATCAGAGTAAAAAAGTAAAAAGAAAAAAAAGTACAAAAATCTAAAATTCTTATCAATTTGTTTATCAACTGTCATCAGGCTGGCAAAAGAAGATCATATTCTAAGAGTGAAGAATCAAGTAAGCAACAAAACTGTTTCATCATAATTAGGTGGATTGGATATACCCACTGGATCTTAAAATGAGATTATTCTTAGTTATCAGTCTGCCATATTATGTAAGTCTGAATACTGCTCTAATACAAAGAAACCAACATCTTTATTCAACAACATAAGATCTATATTTTGTATTACAGCATGACTTGCATGAATTAAAAAATCAATTTGGCTGGGCTCAGTGGCTCAGCCTGTAATCCTAGCACTTTGGGAGGCTGAGACGAGTGGAATGTCTGAGCCTGTGGGTCTGAGACCAGACCAGGCAACTTGGCAAGACCTCGTCTCTACAAAAAAATTAAAAATAGTCAGGCATGGTAGCACACATCTGTAGCTCCAGCTACTTGGAAGGCTGAGACAGAAGGATCGCTGGAGCACAGCAGGTCGATGCTGGAGTGGCTGTAAGCGTTCATGCCACTGCACTCCAGCCTGGGCAAAAGAGTGAGACTCCAACTCAAAAAAAAAAAAAAAAATTAACTCACAATATATGCATTCACTTAGACATAGAACAGCATGATTTTTTTCTCACAAAGATAAGTATTTTTAAAAAGATGAAAAAATATCCTTCTGTTTAAAAAGTGCTCCTCTATCTGTCCATCCATATCTGTATCTTTGGAAGGATGTATTTATGAAAAGTTTTAATACTAAGTTACTTTTGGCTAAAAAAATTCTGAAATTCTATTCCTTCTATCTAAATTTTCTATTTTTCACTATAAAGATATTATCTAATTTTTAAAGTATTTTTTTGAAAATTTAGGGCTAAAGTGAAAACAACAAAACTATCATAAAAAGATAAAATGGAAAACTTTTATAAGAAACAAAAGGAATAAAGGTAGAAACACTTCAATGTATAAAGAATGAGTAGAATGCTAGAAGGTTGATTTATAATCTGCAATGGGCAAGTGGTAAAAGATAACATATAATTTACCAAATCTATTACATGAGTCAAAAGTAACAGGATTACAGAATTTTAGAGCTGAAAAAGGTCTCAACATAATCACTAAATACAATGCCCCATCTCCCTTCCTTCTAATTCCTGTTACAGAAAATAAATTGGACCAGATAAAGACTACATATCTCAGAAAAGCAATGATTCTACTAAAGGAATTTGATTTTGACTGGTCCCTTCTCTCTTTGAGTCTTTCCCTGATTCATATGATATTCATTATCCTAATCAAATGGGTATCTCTCTTGACTTCGTAAGTTTTGATATCATTACATAACACTGGCACTAACTAATGAATCATCATATTTTGTGACAGCCTTCGGCCAGGTTACCATTAGCTAACATCAATGAGCCACTTAATGAGTTTAAACTAGATGATGCAAATTATTTTTGAAGTGAGTCAGGGACCTTAATTGTAAAATCTAAGTCAACACAGATAGCAAGATAAAAACTTTATCTACCCCAAGAGAGAAAAAAATTGAGGATAATTTAACCACGACATAATACTTCCTTTTCATGTATCCAGAAAGTTCTTTTAAACTTAAATAGACATAGGTTTTTATCTTATACCATTGTTGTGCACGTATTAAAAATAACAAATAAATTGGTTAAAATATTCCTAAAATGTCTTCATATTCAGAGCCCAACTCATCTTCATCATGTTTTGACTTGGCATCTCTGAGCTTTTCCACACCAATTCATTCTCAGCACGACTGAGAACACAAGCGGTACAGCATTTCTCAAATGCACTAGAATGCTGTTTCCAGGAATTTAATCTAAGGCACTGACACCCATTCTGCAAATTGAACTCATAAGTTTCTTTTTTCAATCGCATTGCATGTGCTGGAAGATAAGTAGTTTCTGTTAAAGGATAGCAAGAAGAATTTCACAAACTAACATCTGATACCTTAGCAATAGTCATTTGCAACACATGAATCAGTCATGCTGTTATTTCTCTTAAATTTTTTGCATGTATTCCACAGGGTTAGGCCATTTCTCCTGTCTTTAGTCAGTCATATAACAAATAGGCAGTCTTTGCATACAGCTCATTTTTAAAAATGTAACATATCTTCATATACTTGGGGTCTCTTTCTTTTCCAGGTCCTGTAAGGCACTTGATTGTTTTTCAAGAAACCATAGAATTGCAGTCATTTATCCAATTATGATCCCTATCTCACTAGCATCAAGTTTTTACCCTGCAGCTCTGTTTCTTTATTTTTCTTCATACACAATAACCTTTTTGTTACATATTTTCTGGAAGATATATTAAATGACCAACTAATGTAATGTCAACAATACATGAAACTAAATTCTCATAATGCACACCTACTGGCAAGTACATCATGACGACAATTGGGCTGTTGGCGACTGTAAGATATTGCTGATTATAAGACACATCACAATTTCAAATATTAAAATGTAAAACAGAAAATGCATTCTTTAAAATGAGGGCTATAAAAGCATTCTAAAATATCCAGTCATTTAACTTGATTACTTCTGCAAAGAAAAAAAAAATGTAATAAAAATAAAATGTCCTAAGTGTCCTGCCAAAGTACTAATTTTCAGTATTACTTAAGAAAATTTAATTGATTTGTTTTATGAAAGTATAAACAATAATCATATATTTACCAAAGACCTACAAGTATTATCGCATTTCATCTTCCCAACATTTCTGAGATATAAGATATTTTAATATGCTTTTCAAAAATATATGGAAACAGGCTTCAAAAGAGTGAATCTAAAATCACCCAGCAGAACTTGACCAAAAGCCATTCAAGTCAAAGCCTACTGCTTTTCCTGCTACCCCATAGCTGTTTCCTGTTGCATTCCTACTCCTGACTAGCCTAGTTAATCTGTTGCCAAATGGTGTATTGGTTTCATGCCAGGACTGCTATTTAAGGCTCACTTCTTTCCCATTTTCCCTTTACACTTAAAGGGAGATTTTAGATCTCATAAAGGAATAAGACTATATCTTTTAAGCTTAAAGACCTCAGACCAGCAAAATAGAGCAAATGAAAAACAGGTATTTTGAAAACCTGAATAAAATTAAAATTTAAAGATTAACATACTTAACATTTCCAAGGTATATAACACTTCCAATTCATACTTAAATCATGAGTACTAGAGGTGACACTGCCTATTTCCTCAAACAAGCCTGAGAGATCTTTATACACCATCACTAAAACTAAGCTTCCAAAGCACGCATGCAAACTCAATGATTCTTTTCCTTGTTAAAGTTGGAATTAAAAATAAGCCAGGATTCTCGGGAAGATGGCAGTGGACTAAGTGAGTCCTAGCGTGAGTGAGTAAGAATATGGAAAATTTTGCATACGTGTCACTGAGTAAGTGGGCGTGTGAGTGGCTGACTGAGTAGGGACTCAGGAACAGGTGGCCAGAGATCTCCGGGTTGAGTGGCTGGGGCTGCAGCTGCTCTGCTTGGTCCCTAGAGCCTCCTGGGTACAGAAGACAAGTCACCATTTGTTAAAACTCAACAAAGCCCATCCCAGGAAGAAGCTGTCAGGAGAGACTGCCAGCTCCAGACTCTTCTTCACCACTGCAGCACCTTGCCAGACACTGGCAGCAAGGGCTGCAGAGGGAGCACAGCAAGGGAGCCAAGAGGCAGAGCCCCACTGGAGAAGACAGAAGAGGCACCCTGCCAACATCTTGAAAATGGGGCAAGAAAGTGCTCCAGCTTGCTCAACACGGAACTACAGACCCAACCCAATCTCTGTGACCAGCAGATTAACTACTCAGGGGTTGATCATGACCCAGAGGGAATATCCCAAAAGCACAAACTCCAGAGGCACAGGATGAGGGCTGAGCCTCGGGAGCCGCACCTCTTACCCTGATTCAACTGCAAGACAAAGGATGTGGCTAGAAAAGGATGAGGAAGACCTCCAAAAAGATTAGTGGTCGTTTCTGAATCCTATCTCCCCATCCTCCATATTATTTGACTCTCAAAACTACAAGAGACAGCAAAGCTTCCAACCCATAGCCCTATTTCAAAATAGAACAAATTCAAAGCCCTGATCAGGGAAGAACAGAGGGCTGAGCAAACATCAAAAGTAAAAGCCTCTCCCACTGCCACTGAATAACTGAACTAAAGAGAAATGAAAGAGATCTGTCACAAATGAGGAAAAATCAACAGAGGAACACAGGTAATTTCCAGTGTTACAAAGAGAAAATGCCAAAAAAATCAGATGTCAAAGCCCAAACAATGGAAGTCACCAACAATTAGCCCAGAATACAAAAGGGATTAGGGAATGGATGGAAAGAGTGAATAAGACTAAAGAAAGACAAGATGCAACACTGAATAAACTTGTAACAGAGATTTGACCATAAAAAATTTCATCCAGGAAATAAATAACAAAATGACAAGTATGGAAAGCAGAATTAATCAAGCAGAAGAAAGAAGTTCAGAACTTGAAGACCAAAACATGGAATTAATCTGATCTGTAAAAAACATAGAAAGAAAACTCAGAAAGAAAGAACAAAGCCTCCAAGAGATATGTGATTATATCAAGAGGCTGAACCTATGCCTGACTGGTATCCGAGAAAAAGAAAGGGAAAAGGAGAACACCTTGGAGCAAGTATTCCAGGAGGTTATCAAAGGAAATTTACCCCATCTCACCAGAGATGTGATCACCCAAACACAAGAGATACAGAGAACCCCCGCAAGACATCAAATGAGAAGATCAACCCGTAGACACATAGCAATTTGCCTACACAAAGTAGGCACAAAAGAAAAAATCCTAAAGGCAGCAAAAGAGAAAGGTCAGACTACGTACCAGGAAAAATATATCATAACAGCAGCAGACCTATCGGCAGAAACACAACAAGCTAGAAGGGACTGAGAGTCCAATATTCAAAGTCCTCAAAGATAAAATTTCAACCAAGAATTTCAAACTCTGCCAAGCTTAGCTTCATTGGCAATGGAAAATTAAATGCTTTCCAAACATCCAATTCCTAAGAGATTATGCAGCTTCCAGACCAGCTCTATAGGAGACACTTAAGGTATCAAGCGCAGTGGGGGGGGAAATGACCACACACTTCCCAAAAGTATGGCAGAACACAGAATCAACAGAGAATACAACGTGACTATAAATTTGAAAACACATATATACATCAACCCCAAAACTAAAAGAAAACAAAGAAAGAAAAAACTTTGATCCCAGCACTTTGGGAGGCTGAGGTGAGAGGATTGCCGAGCCCATGAGTTTGAGACCAGCCTGGGAAAATTGGCAAGAGCTCATCTCTGCAATAAATCAAGAAAAGTTAGCCAGGCATGATGGTAACATGCCTATAGCTCCGGCTACTTGGAAGGCTGATGTGGAAGGATTACCTGAGCCCAGCAGGTCAAGGCAGCAGTGGCCATGAGCGTGTCACTGCACTCCAGCCGGGGCGCTAGAGTAAGACTTCAACTAAAAGAACAAAAAAGGCAGGAGTAGCAATCTTAATATCAGACAAAACAACCTTTAAGCTATCAAAAGTTTTAAAAGAAGAGCTGGGCTCAGTGGCTCAGCCTGTAATCCCGTGCTTTAGGAGGCTGAGGTGAATGGATTGTCTGAGCCCATGGGTTCGAGACTTGCCTGGGCAACTTGGCGAGACCTCATCTCTAAAATAAAAGTCAAAAATTAGCCGAACGTGGTAGCGCATGCCTGTAGTTCCAGCTACTTGGAAGGCTGAGGTGGAAGGATTGCCGGCGCCCAGCAAATCGAGGCTGCAGTGGCTGGGAGCGGCCACTGCACTCCAGTCTGGGCGACAGAGTGAGACTCCTACTCAAAAAAAAAAAAAATTTTAAAAGATACAGAAAGACACTACATAGTGATAAAAGGGTCAACACATCAACAAGAAATATCCATCCTAAACATACATGCACCCAACACACTAGCACGAGCATTTACTAAACAACTACTAAGTAAACTAAAAAGTGATGATGACTTATACTATTATACCTGGGGACTTAAATACCCCACTAACAACCCTACATAAACCATTGAGGAAAAAAAAAAAAAAAAATCAAGAGATCCAGAACCTCAACTTGACGCTAGACGAAATAGACTTAATAGGTACCTACAGTATACACCATCCAACAACCACAGAATATACAACCTACACATCACCACGTGAAATGTACTCCAAGATCGATCACATTCTTGGCCATAAATCAAACATAAACAAATTTCATAAGATCAAAATACTGCCATGCATCTTCTCACACCACAGAATAAAAATAAATATCAACACCAGCAAAATTCCCCCAAAACCCACAAAAACATAGACACTAAACAACATGATGCTGAATGACTACTGGGTCAACACAAATCAAAACAGAAATAAAAGATTCCTGGAAACAAATGAAAATGACGAAACAGTCTACCAAAACTTCTGGGATGCCATGAAATCAGTTCTAAGAGAGGAATCTACATCTCTACGAACACATATTAAGAAAATGGAAAAAATCACAAGTTAACAGTCTAACAAATCACCTAAGAGAGCTGGAAAGACAAGACCATCAAATCCTAACTATAGCAGAAGAATCCAGATTACCAAAGTAAAAAGTCCAAATACAGGACACAGAAGACAAAAATATCATAGAATAAAAAATTGAAACAAAAAGCTAGTTCTTTGAAAGAATAAACAAGATAGATGAGCCCTAGCCAGAATGACCAAGAAAAAGAGAGAAAAAGCCCAAATAAACACAATCAGAAATGCAAAAAGATCAAATCACAACTGACCCCAAAGAAATATAAAAGATTATCAGAGATTACTATGCACACCAGTATGGAAATAAACTTGATAACCTAAATGAAATGGAGGACTTTCTGACATCACACAACCTCCCAAGGTTAAAACGAGACACTGAGACAATAAATAGGCCAAAAACAACCTAGAATATTGACTTCATCATAAGAAAACTACCTACATAAAAAAGCCCTGGACCAGACAGCTTTCCAGCGGAATTCTACAAAACTGTACAAGGAGGAGCTGATACCAATTCTACTGACAGTATTCCAGGCCAGGCATGGTGGCTCATGCCTATAATCCCAGCACTTTGTGAGGTCGAGATGAGAGGATTGCCTGAGTCCACAGGTTCGAGGCAATTTAGCGAGACCTCATCTCTACAATAAATCAAAAAATTAGCTGGACATGGGGGCACATGCCTATAGTCCCAGCTATTTGGAAAGTTGAGGTGAAAGGATCACCTGAACCCAGCAGATCAGGGCTGCAGTGGCTGTGAATATGCTGTGAATATGCCACTGCACACCAGCCTGGGCAACAGAGTGAGACTTCAACTCAAAAAAAAGAAAGAAAAAAAGTATTCCAGGCAACTGAGAAAAACGGAATTCTTCCCAAATCCTTTTACAATGCTAACATCACACTGATACCCAAACCAGTTAAAGATTCAACAAAAAAAGAGAGCTACAGGCCAATATCCCTAAAGAACATAGATGCAAAAATTTTCAACAAGATTCTAGCAAATCAGATCCAACAACACATCTCAAAATCATACACTATGACCAAGTAGGCCTCATCCCTACAATCAAGGGCTGGTTCAACATCCACAAGACCATAAATGTAATTAAATACATCAGAGATGTAAAAACAGGAACCACGTGATTATATCATTAAATGCTGAAAAAGCTTTTGATAAAATCCAGTATCCCTTCTTGATAAAAAGTCTCAAACACCTAGGCACAGAAGGAACATACCTCAAAATAGTAAGTACTATCTATGATAAACCCACAGCCAGCATATTACTAAACAGATAGAAACTGGAAACATTTCCCCTGAAAACTGAAACAAGACAAGACTGGAACTGTCACCCCTCTTGAACACTGTGTTGTAAGTCCTAACTAGAGCAATCAGACAAGAGAAGGAAATCAGGGGTATCAAAATAGGAAAAGAAGTCAAGTGTATCCCTCTTTACTGACAATATGATCCTCCACCTCAAAAACCCAAGAGATAGCCGGGCTCGGTGGCTCAGCCTATAATCCCAGACTATGGGAGGCCTGGGCGAGTGGATTGCCTGAGCCCTCGGGTTCGAGACCCACCTGGGCAACTTGGTGAGACCTCATCTCTACAATAAAGTAAAAAAAAAAATTACTCAGCCATGGTAGCACACACCTGTAGTTCTGGCTACTTGGAAGGCTGAGACGGAAGGATCTTGGAGCCTAACAGGTTGAGGCTGCAGTGGCCAGGAGTGTGCCACTGCACTCCAGTCTGGGCAGCAGAGTGAGAATCTAACTCAAAAAAACAAAACAAAACAAAAACCCAAGAGAATCTGTCAAAAACCTCCTTGCACTGATAAAGAACTTCGGCAAAGTCTTGAGGTACAAAATCAGTGTGCAAAAGACAGTTACATTCTTATATATCATCAACAAGCAGGGAGAGAACCAAATAAAAAGCATAAACCCATTCACAATAGCCACAATAAAAATGAAATACCTCGGCATTTTCCTAACCAGAGAAGTGAAAGACTTTTACAATGAAAACTATAAAACACTGCTCAAAGAAATCCAAGAAGACACAAACAAATGGAAAAATAGTCCATGTCCATGGATAGGAAGAATCATCATTGTTAAGATGTCCATCCTACCCAAGGCAATCTAAATTCAACCCAATATCCTTTAAATTACCAACATCATTCTTCTCAGACTTGGAAATGTCAATACAGAAATTCATATGGAAACACAAATGATCACAAATAGCTAAAACAATCCCCTCAGCAAAAGAAACAAAGTAGGAGGTATCATACTTCCAGACTTGAAACTTTATTATAAAGATACAATATTAAAAACAGCTTGGTATAGGTACAAGAACAGGCATACATACAGACCAATGCAACAAGATAAAGATTCTGGAAGCAAAACCTCAATTTCTCAACCAACTCATCTTCGACAGGGCCTCCACCAACAACCACTGGGGAAAGGAAAACTTATTCAGCAAACGTTCCTGGAAAAACTGGCTGACCACATGCAGAAGATTGAAACAAGATCCCTACCTATCAACATACACAATAATCAACTGTAAGTAGATCAAAGACCTAAACGTAAAACCTCAAAGTATAAGAACCTTAGAAAATGCAGGAGACACCCTTATGGATGTTGGAACCGGCAACCAATTCCAGATCATAACCCCAAGTACCCTGCCATAAGAGAGAAGATAGACAAGTGGAACCTCATCAAACTGACAAGCTTCTGCAAAGCCAAAGAAACCATCAAGAGAGGGAGACAGCCCACAGACTAGGAAAAAATATTTGACAACTGTATGCTTGATAAAGACCTAACATCCGGGATCTACAAGGAGCTCAAATGCAGAAAAGAAAAAAAACAGCCCCATTACAAAGTGGGCAAAGATATGAACAGACACTTCTCAAAAGAAGATACACAAGCAGCCAAGAGATACATGAAAAAATGCTCAGGCTCACTAGTCATCAAAGAAATGAAAATTAAAATCACACTGGGATATCACCTAACTCCAGAAAGGATGACCATCATTAAAATAACAAATAGCAAATGGCCCGCAAGATGGTGATGGGGCAGCATGGTCTGTGAGACCCTCTGTGAAAGACAACACTCATAAAGACCCTAGCTCTCTCCCAAACGCTGTAGCTCCCATCTTCCGCAGCCTGCTCTTCACAGGGAGCTCAGCCGCTACCGTCACCTGCCGTGCTACTCAGATATCACGGCGGTCTGGGGTGCTCCTGCAGTCGCGGATGCCGCCGCTGTGGTCATTTCCAGCTCATGCCTGAAGTGACCCACGACTTCAGACCGTGAAGCCCCCGCAACCTGGATCTTCTGAGATTGCCGCTGCCTGGCTGCTGCTGCCACTGCCACACCACGCCCCTAGCCCAGAGACAGGCCTGTGGAACTCCCCCTGTGTACAGGGAAGTTGCCGCCGCAGGTCACGGATCCATAACCAGCTCACTCCCCTCTGGACTGCAGCCGTGAAATAGCACCTCCTGCTGGGGGTCCAAGGTAACATCAAAACGGGAATGGCAGAGGCTTATCCCTCTTGATAAATAGATCTCAGTAATAGACTGGGCAGGGGCCCATATCTGAACTGTTCTTCACAGCAGGCCAGGGGAAACTGACCCTAACTGTGAACAATTCTACCAGCCTGCAAAGACAGCTAGAAATCAGAATTGAAAGGACATTAGACTTAAAGGAAAAATCTGAGAGTGTGCTTGGTTGGTTCTGTTAGTCTACTGACTTTAATCTAACCCTTTCCCTGTTTTTCCTTTTTTCCTTATTTGTCTGTAAACCATATCTTTGTATAAAGGAATAGCACACCAATAAGGACGTTGGTCAGTGTCATTGTATGTTTTAGCTTTTTATATGGTTGTTGGTTAGTTTTCAGTCATGGTTATTGCTTTTCTTTATATTTGTTTCAGTCTTTGTGTCTCTTTTCACTTGCCAGTCGGTACACTCATCTGTTTTCCCTCTCACTCTTCCCTCATTCCACCCCCTTCCTCCCCCCACTGCTTGCTCCATTCTCTTCCCTCTGTTAACCTCATTTTGCTTTCAGGGAGTAAACCTACAACCCCACCGCATGGACAGACTCCAAGGCAGTGGGAAGTGGGTTTCAGACTATCCATACACCTGTTGGCGGAGACCAGGATCTGCAGAGAGATTTTGAATCACAGCTCCCCCCATAATTTAATCTCAAAACTACAAAAAGGACTGCCCTCAACCTACAGTCCAACTCTGGAACTGAACAAAGCAAGAGGAAATACATTAGGAAGAATAGGAGACTGAACAAACAAAAATAAAAGAAACCCCACCACTGCTGAATAACAGAACTAAAGAAGATGGGGAAGTGGAGGGAAGGGAAAAGTTGGAAGAAAAATCTGCAAAAATGAAGAAAAACCAAAAGAAGAATATAGGGCTCACACAGACCCCTGGGTGGTCAGACACCAAGAAAACAGACTTTAAAACACAAACAATGAAGAGTCCCCAGAATGACTGGTCACAAGCTATAAACCTAGACATCAAGGCATTAATAGAGAGAATTTAAAAAACTGAGGAGAGACAAGAGGAAAATAGGAAGGAGCTGATGACAGAAATAACAGCAGTAAAGAATACTGTGATGGAAATAAATAACAAACTAGTAAGCATGGAAAGCAGAATTAGCCAAGCAGAAGGAAGAATCTCAGAACTTGAAGACCAAAATACAGAGCTAAGGCAAACTGTCAAAAACATAGAAAAGAAGCTTAAAAAGTCAGAACAAAACCTTCAGGAGATGAACAATTACTTCAAGAGACCCAATCTAAGAGTAATTGGCCTTCCTGAGGTAGAGAGAGAGTCAGAGGTCACATTGGAACAAACATTTCATGAAATCATTCAAGAAAACTTCGCTCATCTCATCAGTGATGCAAAAATTCAAGCACAAGAGATTCAGAGAACCCCTGCAAGACAACAAATGAGAAGACCAACTCCCAGACACATAATAATTTGCCTAAACAAAGTAGCTATAAAAGAAAAAATCCTAAAGGCAGCAAGAGAAACAGGCCAGACTACCTACCAGGGAAGACCAATTAGAATAGCAGCAGATTTATCTACAGAAACTCTGCAGGCTAGGAGAGCCTGGAGACCTATCTCCAAAGCTCTAAAAGATAAACAATTTCAACCAAGAATAACCTATCCAGCCAAGCTAAGCTTTATTAGTGAGGGAGAATTGAAAACTTTTCCAGATATCCAATCCTTAAGAACCTATGCTGCCACCAGACCACCTCTACCAGAAACACTTAAGAAAGTACTGAACACAGACAAAAAGGAAAAAAGAACAACAACATTCCTCACAAGAGTACACGCAAAAGATTAAAAACACACATGAACCAACTCCAAAACCAAGAAAGGAGCAACAACTCTCAAAGAACCTTATGACAGGGATCAACTCTTTCATTTCAATAATTAGCCTAAATGTGAATGGACTAAATGTACCACTGAAAAGACATAGAATGGCAAAATGGATAAAATATCACCAGGCAACAATCTACTGCCTTCAAGAAACTCACCTCACTAGAAAGGACACTCACAGACTCAAAGTAAGAGGATGGGAAACAAACTTTCAGGCGAACGGAATACAAAAGAAAGGAGGAGTAGCGATCTTAATTTCAGACAAAATACCCTTCAAGCTATTAAAAATTTAAAAAGATGCAGAATGCCACTACATAATCATAAAAGGTTTAATCCATCAACAAGAAATATCCATCTTAAACATGTATGCACCCAACATAGGAGTGCCAACTTTCATAAAGCAGCATCTAGGTAAACTAAAAAAATATATCGACTTCAACACCATCATAGCTGGGGACTTCAACACCCCACTCACAACCCTAGACAGATCATCAAGACAAAAAGTCAGCAACGAGATCCAAAACCTCAATGTAACTCTTGACCAAATGGGCTTAATTGATACCTACAGAACACTCCATCCAAAGACCACAGAATATACATTCTACTCATCACCGCATGGAAAGTACTCTAAGATCGACCACATACTTGGCCATAAAACAAGCATAAGCAAATTTAAGAGAAACGAAATTTTACCATGTACCTTCTTGGACCACAGTGGAATAAAAATAAACATCAACACCAACAAGGTCCCCCTAAAACCCACAAAGACATGGACACTAAACAGCATGATGCTAAACAACTCCTGGGTCAATGATGAAATCAAAACAGAGATTAAAAGTTACCTGAAAACAAATGAAAATAAAGAAACATCTTACCAAAATCTCTGGGATGCCATGAAAGCTGAAGTAAGAGGGGAATTTTATCTCGACAAACGCACATGAAGAAAATGGAAGGATCACAAATTAACAGCCTAACAAGCCACCTAAGGAAGCTGGAAAAGCAAGACCATCAAAACACTAATTTCAGCAGAAGAATTCAGATCACCAAAATAAAAGCTCGAATCCAGGATGTAGAAGACGAAAAGATAATACAAAAAAAATCAATGAAACAAAAAGCTGGTTCTTCGAAAGGATAAACAAGATTGATGGTCCCCTAGCTAGACTGACCAAGAAAAAGGGAGAAAAAGCCCAAATAAAAACAATCAGAAACACTGAAGATGAAATCACATCTGACCCTGAAGAAATACAAAAGATGATTAGAGACTACTCATACACTTGTATGGAAACAAACTTGAAAACCTTAAGGAAATGGAGGACTTTCTGACATCATACAACCTGCCTAGGTTGAAACAAGAAGAAATTGAGACCCTAAATAGACCAATAACTATCAAGGAAATTGACTACATATAAGAAAACTACCTACAATAAAAAGCCCTGGTCCAGATGGCTTTCCAGCAGAATTCTACAAGACATTTAAGGAGGAGCTGATACCAATCCTACTGAAAGTATTCCAGGCGATTGAAAAAGATGGAACTCTCCCCAAATCATTTTAGGAAGCTAACATCACATTGATACCCAAGCAAGGTAAAGACCTAACAAAAAAAGAGAACTGCGGGCCAATATCTTTGATGAACATAGATGCTGCCGGGCTCGGTGACCCAGCCTGTAATCCCGCACTTTTGGGAGGCTGAGGTGAGTGGACTGCCCGAGACCTCATCTCTACAATAAGTCAAATTGCCTAGCCAGGCGAGGTAGTACGTGCCTGTAATTCCGGCTACTTGGAAGGCTGAGGCAGAAGGATCGCTGGAGCCCAGCAGGTTGAGGCTGCGGTGGCCGGGAGTGGCCACAGCACTCCAGTTGGGCAAGAGAGTGAGACTCCAACTCAAACAAAACAAAAAAAACAAAAAAGAACATAGATGCTAAAATTCTCAACAAGATCCTAGCAAACCGGATTCAACAACACATCTCAAAAATCATCCATCATGATCAAGCAGGCTTCATACCTGGGATGCAAGGCTGGTTCAACATTCTTAAAACCATAAATGTAATTAAATACATCAACAGATGTCAAAACAAAAACCACATGATTATATCATAACATGCAGAAAAAACTTCTGGTAAAATCCAGCACCCATTCTTGATAAAAACCCTCGAACATCTAGGCATATGGGGAACATACTTCAAAATGGAAAAAGCCATCTACAAGAAACCCACAGCCAGCATACTCCTAAACAAACAAAAATTGGAACATTTTCCCTGAAAACTGAAACAAGACAAGGATGCCCTCTTTCACTTCTCCTGTTCAATATAGTATTTGAACTCCTGGCTACAGCAATCAGAGAAGAGAAGGCAATCAGGGGTATCCAAATAGGAAAAGAGAAAGTCAAGTTATCTCTCTTTGCAGATGACATGATCGTGTACCTTGAAAACCCAAGAAAATCTGTCAAAAACCTCCTTACACTGATAAAGGACCTTGGCAAAGTCTCAGGATATAAAAAAAATGCACAAAAGACAATTGTATTTCTTTACACCAATAATAAACAAACAGAAACCCAAATAAAAAACACAATTCCATTCACAATAGCCACAAAAAAGCGAAATACCTTGGCATCTTCCTAAACAGAGACGTGAAAGACCTTTAATGAAAACTACAAAACACTGCTGAAAGAAATCAAAGATGACACAGACAAGTGGAAAAATATCCCATGCTCATGGATTGGAAGAATCAACATTGTGAAGATGTCCATTCTACCTAAGGCAATCTGCAAATTTAATGCAATACACATCAAATTACCAACAACATTCTTCTCAGACCTAGAAGAAACAAAGAGGATTTCATATGGAAACACAAACGACCAAGAATAGCCAGAACAATCCTCATCAAAAAAAAACAAAGCAGGTGGTATCACATTACTAGACTTCAAACTTCACTATAAAGCTACAATCATCAAAACAGCTTGGTATTGGTACAAAAACAGGCATATAGATCAATGGAATAGAATTGAGATTTCAGAAGCTAAACCTCAATTTCTC
>JAPVLO010006215.1:0-10893 GCA_027257055.1 Cephalopachus bancanus | reverse complement strand
AGTGAAAGGAAGCCAAAGTAGTCTGCCTTCTGGAGACTGCAAATGTTCCATATCTTGATGTGTTTTCACATATGCAAATTGATAGGTTTCCGACTTATGCACTTTATTGTGTGTACATTTTGCCTCAAGTAAAAAGATTTGTAAAATGGCTGTAAACTGGAAGTAGGAAGGATAAGCAGCCCTCATCCTTCTCAACATACTCTATTCTGTTCCTATTGTCTGTCTGTTTGTTTATTGATTTGGAATCTCACTCTGTTTCCGCCTCAGTCAACCAAGTAGCTTTAACCACAGGTTAGCTAATTTTTTTGATTTATTGTAGGCTGGTCTTGAACCCCTTGGCTCAGGCAATCCTCTCACTTCTGCCTCCTAAAGTGTTGGGGTTACAGGCGTGAGTCACCACAACTGGTCCTATTTGTTTTTTTAAAAGGAAGGAAAAAAAGATGTCCCAGGCTCCAGAACTATGAGAAATAAACTATTGTTTAAGCCATCCAGTCTCTCATATTTTGTTACAGCAGCTTGAACTAAGATAGAAATTGGTATCAAGAAGTGGGTGCTGTTGTTACAAATTCCCAATAATGTGAAGCAGCTTAGAACTGGGTAATGAGTATAGGCTTGAAGAGTTTACAAGTGCATGCTAGAAAAAGACAATAACTGGCATGAAGGGATTGTTACAGATGATTCTGATGAGGGTTCAGAAAGAAAAGAGCTGTAGAAAAAGATTCCATCTTCCTGGAGAATAAATAATCCTGTAGAGTCTGTTAGTACACATAAGAACACTAAAGGCAATTCTGCTGAGATCTCAAATGGAAATAAGGAATGTGTTACTGGAACTGGAGATGTTAAACCCAAAATTCAAAATCCGAGAGACCACCAAAGAGCCAGCTCTGATGCAAACACACAAGGGTCTTTATTCAGGCTCGAGTCTGGGCTCACGAACGAAGCCGGCTGTGGCTTCAGGGACGAGAGCCCCGATCCAGTATGGCAAGCAGTTTTTATACACCATTACAGAGGGAGGGGAAAGAACTTTAAACTTGGTTTTACATGATTGGATAATTTCTCCTAATGGTTACGGGAACACTTGGTATTGGTAGGTGCCTTTCGTGGGCTTCAACCTGACTGCCCATGATTGACAGAAACCCACTTAACGGGCAGAGTGGAATGTCAGATAAGTTAGGTTCATACAGTCACTGCGTATAAATTAACTTGAGCAAGCAGGCAGATTACTAGCGTCTCCAAGTCTGCTGCAAAGGAATGTCTGAAAGGGGCTTATCGCTTTAACATTTACATCCCATTGTAAAAGCAGAAGTCAGCATGGCAATTGGGACTAACAATGCTTAACCCAAGAGTTCTAAATACAAACACTACTTAAGATATTATATAACTACACAATCAGTCGCTACCCGGCACCCGACATATGCCTAATTCTACGGGGTCTGAGGTAGGATTTAAAGTACTAAGATTTCATAAAGTACAATGAACATGAGGTAGAGATATATAAAATATAGTGAACTAAACACTACTTTTACAGCAAGTATGGCTTTTTAAGTTTCTTGGTTTCTTGGGTCTCTCATTCCCCCCTCTCAGAGGAACCTAAAGATAAGACCCAATCATGGGTCTACATAGGTTTTTTTGGGTTTTTTTGATTTTTTTTTTTTTTAAAAGCCATTCTGAAAATGGGTAGGAGAGTTGAGACAACAAGGGTGAGTACCAAGCGGTTGGCACTGGTGCTTGAGTACCATGAGTTGAACAGTGCTGACTTGATTTTTAACAAAGGCTACAAGCTTGTTGATGATGCAAGGACCGAAAATAAGTAGGAGAATTAAAACAACTAAAGGGCCAACTACGGTGGAAATTAATGTAGTAAACCAGGGGGTGCGGTTAAATCATGCTTTAAACCAGTTGAGTTGTTGCTCTTGTTCTCTAAAATTATAACAGTAGGAAATAGAGACAATGAAATTTGTAAAATTAACTGTATCTTATTAAACCTTAAAATATTATGATTGGCCATGCTTGAACTAACATGATTCTTTGATGTTAGCATGACCTATTTTTATAATAATTGAAACCTTACATTAATTGTAGTTAAAGCTGGCCTAAAAGAATGCAGCCCAGTCTAAAGTACGCGCTAGGCTCTCAGGAGTGTGGTCCAAACTTTGTGCTGAGCCATTTTTGACAACTTTATTATTGAAAAGCTTGAAACTGCTCCCTATAAGTGTATACTAATTTTACAAATATACTGTTAAATTGTATAAAGAAGCTTGTACCATATAAAAGGCTCTCAAATGTGACCTGAATTTGAATTATATTTAATTTGTAAGCCGAAACCACAGTTTTATGGGAAACAGGAACAATAGGTTTTCAGAGTAAGCCATGCCTGTTACAGCTACAGAGCTTTCAGCTTAGATCAGCAGAGTTTCTTTAGGTTACTTGTGTTTTATAGTAAAAAGAGGAGGAAAATGGGGTCAATGGCTCCTGAACACATCCAAGGGGTCTCAGGGTCTACGGCCCTCCCTGATCCCTAACGCTCAGTGGGCCTCTGTGGCCGGCTCCCAACAGAGGAAGTTGATCTTTGTTATAAAGCGCCAAAGCACTTTGGCTGAATTGTGTTCATGTTCTAGTGTTTTGTGGAAGGTAAATTTGTGAGTAATGAAACTGGGTATTTAGCTGAGGAGATTTCTAAGCAAAGTGTTGAAGGCATGGCCTGATTCCTCCTAACTGCTTATAGTAAAATGCTAGAAAAGAGAGATCAATTAAAGGAGGAACGTTAAGCAAAAAGGAACCAGAATTTAAAGATCTATTTTCTCAGTATATCCATATTGCAAAAATTGAGAAATTTGTTCTGAGAGATTAAAAGTAATGACTAACCATTTGATAATAAGATTAGTGTGGGCACGAACCACAAATTTAATCAGCCACCTCCACAGAAACCAGAAAGAAAAATGGGATTACACTAGCAGAAATGCTCCCAGTTGGGGCTAAAGGGAACAAAAAAAGTGGTAGGGAATAAAGGAAGGCTGGGAATATGTGCTATTCTTCAAGAGAAGGTAAGAAGGACCCCAAAGGTGATTCAGAGATCATCTGAGCTGCCACTCCTACCAAAAGCCTTGGTGCCAAGTCTAGTTCTTTAAAGGGTATGACCATCTCTCCAGTGTGCATTGGCCAGGGTGTCCCAATGTCTCAGGGACAGGGCCCTCTGCCAAATCAAAAAGGTAGGACTTGCCCCCCAACTCTCTGCCATGGAGGTGATGTTGCCACCCCATGTGCATCAAGGGCAGAGCATCACATCAAGAATTATTCCTGAGCACTAAGACCTTATATTTGCCTGGCTAAGTTTGTAAAGTATTGGACTTGTTTGGGACCTATTACCACTTTCTTCTTTCCTATTTCTCCCTTTTGGAATAGAAATTATAACTGTCCCACAATTATATTTGGAAGCACATAATTTTTGGGTCCCCTCTCTTATGTTCACCAAAGGATATATACAGGCTCACAGCTAGAGATAAATTTTGCCTTAAAATGAAGTGTACCTTGCCGGGATCGGTGGCTCTTGCCAATAATCCCAGAACTTTGGGAGGCTGAGGCGAGAGGATTGCCTGAGTCCGCAGGTTTGAGACCAGCCTGGGCAATATGGTGAGACTTCATCTCTACAATAAATAAAAAAATTAGCTGGGCGTGGTGGTGCACTTCTGTGGTTCCAGCTACTTAGAAGGCTGAGGCAGAAGAGTCGCCTGAGCCCGGGAGGTCGAGACTGTGGTGGCTGTGAGCAGCGTGCCACTGCACTCTAGCCTGGGCAACAAAGTGAGATTCTGACAAAAAAAGAAGTATATCTCAAGTCTTACTCATTTCTGATTTAGATATTTAGATGGAATTATGGACCTCAGACTTTAAGAGTTGATACTGGGAAGAGTTCAGACTTTTGGGGCTATTAGGATGAAATGAGTATATCTGAAGAGAAGAAAACTGGGGAGCTAGGGGAAGAATGCTATGAACTGAAGGTTTGTGTCTCCCCCAAATCCCTATGTTGAAGCCCAAATCTCCAGTGATGGTAGTTGGAGGTAGGGTCTTTGGGTGGTGACTAAGTTTAGATGAGGTCATGAGAGTAGGGCACCCATGATAGGACTACTGTCCTTGTAAGAAAAGAATGCGACTAGAGCGCTCTCTCTCTGTCTCTGCCATGCAAGGGTACAGTAAGAAGGTGGCTCTCTGCAAACCAGGGATCCGGCCAACATCAGACTCCAAATGTGTCCGCACCTTGATCTTAACTGTGAGAAATAAATTTAAGTTATCTGGCTTCATGTGTTCATAGCTAGAGAGGAACTTTTGCTTCAGGATAAATTATACCACAAGTCTTACTCACATCTGATTTAGATATTTAGATGAAGTTCTGGACTTCAGACTTTAAAAGTTGACACTAGGGCCAGGCTCGGTGGCTCAGTCTCTAATCCCAGCACTTTGGGAGGCCGAGGTGAGTGGACTGCCTGAGCCAACGGGTTTGAGACCCACCCAGGTAACTTGATGAGACCTCGTCTATACAATAAATTAAAAATTAACCAGGCCATGGTAGCACGTGCCTATAGTTCCGGCTACTTGGAAGGCTGAGGGGGGAGGATCGCCTGAGCCCAGCAAGTTGAGGCAGTGGTGGCCAGGAGCATGCCACTGTACTCCAGCCTGGGCGACAGAGTAAGACTCCAACTCAAAAAAAAAAACCAAAAACAGTTGACACTAGGATAAGTTAAGACTCTTGGGGCTATTAGGATGCCACCTAATCTACTGTATTTTTCTATGGTAGCCCAAATACACTACGACACAGAAGAGACAACGCAGGAATGAAACGAAATAGACAAAGGGAAACGCATTCAGAGAACATGTGACTTATTACTACAAAGCATCTGATAAATCAAGAAAGACAAGCAGAATAAAGCAGAAATATAAAAACATTTTCGTTCCTTCTCTCCTCTGGCCCCCAAAACACTGGCACATGGGAGAAAACATTAAAGCCTGACTTACCTGCATAATCGCTGAGTGTGTACAGGACAGTGATGAAGTTGTCCAAGCAGGGCCAGTGGTCAGGATTACAACGCAGCCCCTCCTCAAAAGCATGGCGAGCCAGGGGGATCTGGATGAGCCGCAGGGCCACATGCCCAATTTTATAGCAAAGGTTGACATTCGTGGAGTCCATCATCACTGCCTAGAATCAGCACAAGCAGAGGGGAATGCACACATATTCAATCAGATCCCTCGCTGAGCAGGCACCATAGGAACAAATGGGGCACAGCTCTAGCCTGGCCAAGCCACTCAAACTACCCAGGGAAATGGTGAAAGTGGCATAACTATATTATAATTGACTAGCAAGACCAGCTTATCTTTCCTAGAGTCACATGCTTCCAAGAGCTAGAGAAATAGCACGTTACATGGGCAAATTTAACTCAGAACATTTTCTTGATATATGTTGTCAATTTGAATATTTGCATTTCTTAAATACTTAAAAGGTAAAAGAAATGAAAAAAGTAGAAGAAAAAGAAATATGGGAGTCCTGTGGGATTCAAGACTATGTGCTATGAAGACAGATCTCATTTCACATTCCTGCTCCAACACTGATTAGCAGAATGGTGATCTTGAGTCTCCATTTCCTCACCACTAAGGTGAGGCTAAAGATCCCTTCCTTGAAAGATAGTGTAAGGATTAAAGTATGCATGGGAAGCAACAGCACTGTGTCTGGCACATTAGAGGTACGCACAGAGACAGCGATGGTCACAGGAGATGATAGTAATTATCTCCTACTAATGACTTTCAGCGTATCGAGTGCTAGGTTTCAGGCTCTGTTCTTCATACTATCAACAATACCAATTCATTCTGTTTTCACAGCTATCCTTTTCCAATTACTTCCACTATATTGGTGTAGACCTGGAAGGCACCGAGAGATTAAACAACTCACTCATGGCCACATGTGCAATGAGTAACACAGGGAGAATTCACACACAGGCCTCTGCATCCAAGTTTGTCCCCTCCCTACAACCCCTGCTCTCTAGGCCTGGTCAGTACTCACTGTTATTAACCAAGATTAGAGCCTTGGGCACTAGAGCTTGGTGATGTACCACTAGAAACTCTTATTTTTGGCTAACAAGACCCCAACCACAACCCCCCTACCAAGAGCTTTCAAAACATCAAGGGAGCTAAACACTGCCAAAACTGTGCCTCTAAGTAGAACTCCATGGCTGTCTCTAGATCCTCCAGCTGGATTGCCAGTTGGGCCAGGTTCTTATATGTGGAATATTTCAATATCAGCCCAGGGTGTTTCAACCCCTCTTTCTCATCATCGGATGAAACTGCCTGTGAACAAAGCAAAAAGAAACAGAAGTAACACCTAGGCCCTAAAACCACAGTAAGCAGTCAGCAGGATACCTGGCTTCCAGACTGACCTCTGCTGCAGGGCCTCTGGGCTACTCCAATGCAGCCCTCTTTTGGAAAACAGAGGCAGGCACTGTGCAGGTGTTCTTAGAAGACCCCTCCTGCTCCAATCACACAAAAAAGGCCAGACCACCATTAGGTAGTTTGCAGGCGGTCTGGGCATCAACAGAGACAGAGGAAAGCCTCCCCACCGCTACCACCACACCTGAGGGTTCAAGACTGGAGGGTAACATTTATAGCACCCGGGCTAGCTGGTGGCTCCAGGTATGAAGATGGGAGACATGTGTGAGTAGTTCCCTGGGGGCAGCAGGCAGGCCGGGAGCTTCATCCTGGATTAGGAGTCAGAAGGCTGAGTTCACAACTCTATAACTCATCACATGACCATAGACATGTTAATTAAACTAATAAGTTAGTATCTGACCTCTATAAGGAAATAATTCCTACCCTCAATATCAAAAGTTTAAGTGAGCTGAAAGAACATAAGAATTGCAGATGTGCTTAATATGAAAAGTTATTTCACAGCTTTCATGATAATTCTTAGGAAACCTTATATCTTCTAAGAAAATACTGATTAGAAAACTACTGCTCTCACCAAGGACAAAGAATAAAACATTTTCTAACAGAAAAAAACTCACTGAGACAAGGCAGCTCTTTCCTGGGACATGTGGCTTCTACACGCTACTGTTCATGCTCAGAAGAGGCAAGCCCCACGCTCAGAAAGCATCCCTTGAGTAATCCAAGAGTCTATCTACTCTGGAGCTCTTAAGGAATTCCACCAGAAGACTGAAAAGCTCAAATCAAGCCCCCTTCACTTATCTCCTACTGTTGTCTGGTTTATACTACAAAAAGAACCAGCTGACCAGGGCTGGATCCCAGGTACTTTTGTCCTTCCAGGTACAGAACTCTTCAAAAAATAGTGTAAACACAAATTTATGGAGGCTACAAGAGTCTACTTCAGACTAAACAGCAAAACATGCACATAGGAGTGGTTGCTCTTAACTAACCATCTAACTAACCACCCACATTCAGCACCCTTCCTGAAAGCCTTGCCCCAACAAGTCCCCCAGACTGGCTGGACACTTCTTAGGAGTCAGCAGTGCTCTAGGACCTGTTTACGCCAACTGTCTGTGAAATGGTAATTATGTAATTTAGTTTAATATTAAGTACACCAATGCAATATGAATGTAAAAAATGTTTTCTGTATATTTTCTGTACTTTTCAATTGCTTACATGTTTTACTCTTATAACCAAGTGGGTTACTAAAACAAAATCGGCAAATCTATACAGGCAGAAAGTAAATTGGTAGGCTGGGGAGGACAATTGTGGAGTGACTACCAATGAGTTTAGAGTTTCTTTCTGGGGTGATTAAAATGTCCTAAAGTTACATACTTCTGTTAATACTCTAGAAATCACTGGATCTGTATAGTTTTGTTTTGTCTTTTGTTTTTTGAGTCGGGTTCTCACTCTATCACCCAAGCTAGAGTGCAGTGGGGCATGATCATGGCTCACCACAGCCTCCAACTTCTGGGCTCAAGCAATCCTCCCACCTCTGCTTTCCGAGTAGCTAGGACTATAGGCATGTGCCACCATGACCAGCTAACTTTTTTTAATTTTTTGTAGAGACAAGGTCTCATTATGTGGCCCCGGCTGGTCTTAAACTCCTAGGTTCAAGCAATCCTCTTGTCTTGGCCTCCCAAAGTGCTGAAAATACAAGCAACAGCCACTGCGCCCAGTTTGAATCTGTACACTTTAAAAAGGTGAACTACATGGTATATAAAGTATGTCTCAATAAAGCCCTTATTTAAAAAAAGATGCTGGGAGTCTAGATGGAGTGGTAACAGTGGGGATGGTGGGGAGACACACCAAGAGGTAAACTCACAGGATCTGACACCTGGGAGGCTGGCCTAAGGGAAGAAAGGTGTTCCCAAATAAGTCAGAGAGGGTGGGAGGAAGAGCCATTAAAAGTCCCATCTGAGAGGCTGGCAGAAGTGCCTGGCAGGCCTTAGTGACCGAATACATGTTCCACTTTTGTAAAATAAAATGACTGATACCAGTGTTACCAGTGCTCACAAAAATGCCTTTTAGCACAGGCTTCTACAATAGGCTCTGAGTTCTCTAATGGTGCTTGCAAAGAAGGCAGTACATACAGTCTTTCTTTTTTTCAGTTGCAGTCTCACTCCGTCGCCCGGGCTGGAGTGCAGAGGCATACTCAAGGCCATCCCAGTGTCAACCTGCTGGGCTCCGGTGATCCTTCCACCTCAGTCTTCCAAGTAGCTGGAACTACAGGCACACACTACCACGCCCAGCTAATTTTTGATTTATTGTAGAGATGAGGTCTTGTCAAGTTGCCTGGGATGGTCTAGAACCCGCAGGCTCAGGCAATCCACTCGCCTTGGCCTCCCAAAGTGCTGGGATTATAGGCTAAACCACCAAGTCCGGCCACATACAGTCTTTCTTACAGACAAAGAAGACTGAAACCTTTCCTAGGCCGATAACTATTTTATCTCTTGAGTTCTACATTTAGAAAAAAAGAATGCTGCTGACCAAAAGTTTGGAAACTGCAGCTTTACCATAGCTATACCATAACGGACACTGTGACCACCATACGATGTGAAAAAAAGATAAAAGTAAAAATGAAAGCATTGAAGCTCAGCATCTAGGCTATAAAACCATAAAATAAGGTGAGGACATGGAAAAACCAGAGCCCTTGTACACTGCTGGTGAGAATGTAAATGGTGCAGCCACAATGGAAAATGGTGGCAGTTCCTCAATAAACTAAACTTCAAATTATCATATCACCCAGCAAGTCTACTTCTGGGTATATACTCAGTAAATGAAAGCAGAGATTCAGATACCTGCACACCCATGTTCATAGCAGCACTATTCACCACAGCCAAAAGGCAGAAGAAGCAATCCAAATGTCCACTGACAGAAGGATAAACAAAAAGGTGGTATGTATAGATACAATGGAATACTATTCAACCTTAAAAAGGAAGGAAATTCTGACACATGCTACAATATGGAAAAAGAAGTAGACACAAAAGGACAAATACTGTTTGATTCCGTTTACAGGAGAAACATAGAAGAGGCAAATTCAAAGAAACAGAAAGTAGATTGGTGGTTGCCAGGGCCTGGGGAAGGGGGCGATGGGGAGTTACTGTTTAATGGGTATAAAGCTTCAGTTTTGCAAGATGAAAAGAATTCTGGAGATGGATGGTAGTGGGGATAACACAATAGTGTAAATGTATTCTTAACGCCGCTGAGCTACATGTTTAAACCATGGCTAAAATGGTAAATTTTGTTTGTATATCTTATTACAACTTTTTTAAAAGCTTCAAAACTAAACAAACATAATCCTGGATCTTAAGAGTAAGCCATAATGAGATTCCAATTAGGATCAAATTGGAATGTGTTTTCAAAGCACAAAGCAGACTTCACTCCCAATAAAGTCTCTGCTAGGCTCTGAGCACCCTCAAGGCAGGCCAACAGCCCATAGCCAGAACAATAGCTTGAGTCACTCCCTGATGATTTCCAGCAGGCAGAGCTTACAGCCCCGGGGACCAGCCATGGAGCCCAATGGAGATCAGAAGAGGTGAAGTAGCCTTCCAAGCTCCCAAATCACTGCCACCCTCTGCTGCTCTTCCACAGGGTTCTATGCACCGAATCCCAGACCTCCAATCCCATTAAACATCACACAGCCTTCATCTGAACTGCTGCTTTCACTTGCAAAGCAGACACTAAAGAATTACCCATTGGCTGTTCCCCCCCACACTACTTCCTCATCAATGAAACAAAATAGAGAGTCTATAAGTAGCCCCAAACAAATGTAGCCAACTGATTACTGACAACAGTACAAAGAGAATTCAATGAAGAAAGGATCCTCTTTGCAACAAATGATGCTGGAACAGCTGAACATTCGTATGTGAGGAAGAAGAGGAAGAGTAATAAGAAAGAAGAATCTTGACCAAAAATTTACAACTAATACAAAAACAACTCAAAATGGATCATATCTAAATATAAAATGTAAAACTAAGAATACACAAGAGAAGTCAAGCATGGTGGCTCATGGCCTGTAATCTCAGCACTTTGGGAGGTGGAGGCGAGAAGACTAAGTCCAGGGATCCGACCACAGCTGGGCAACTTGGCAAGACTTTGTCTTCACAATAAATCAAAAAATTAGCTGGGTGTGGTGGCATGTACCTGTGGTTCCAGCTACTTGGAAGGCTGAGGTAGAAGGATTGCCTGAGCCCAGCAGGTCAAGGCAATGGTGGCTGTGAGCATGTCACTGCACTCCAGCCTGGGTGACAGATTGACACCCTACTCAAAAAACAACAACAACAAAACAAAAAAACCAGAAGAAAATCTTTGAAACTTGGGGTTAGACAAGACTTTAGATGTCAAAGCACAATCTATAAGCAAAAAATTAGACTGAATTTTAAATTTTTTAAAATTTTGCTTTACAAAAGACATTGTTACAAAGATGAA
>JAPVLO010006212.1:0-11258 GCA_027257055.1 Cephalopachus bancanus | reverse complement strand
CTGCTTTTCTACAAGTAAGTGTGCAGCACTCATTTGACTCAGTGTGGTACCATTGACATGCTCATTCCTACATGTGAAGTATCGACATAACGCTCTGCTAGCTTATTCAAGCTGTATCTTGAGAATCGTTTATTACACCGTACCCACAGAAGAATAAAACTACTAGAAAATAAACAACAATGCAGTAAACATTTGACACAGCGTTTCCCAACCTGATGCACACTCACAACAAGCAAGCGAAGCCTGTCAGCTCTTATTCGGAAATGCCATCGGAAGAGCAATTGCTTTGTAAAGAAACGGACCGGAAAATCAAAAACATCTTAGAATTCGATAGGTGAACCAATCACGCTTTCCCTAAAATAACAGTGAATCGGTCATTTCACTCAGTGTGGCACCATGGAGTTTTGCGTTTTGTATACAGGAAATGCTGAATACAGCTATGCTAGGCGTATGCACTCAATGTCTATAATATACGTTGAAAAGCGTGAGAATCAGGTATCACACAAAAGACAAAGCCAGTATAATACTTATTGCCCCACTCAGTGACGTGCAGCTTTGAGGCATGTCTCCCATGGAAGACTCTTGTTTTTTCGGAAAGAAAACAAATGTTCTCAGGCCTTGTTGGCAAACGAACCCGCAGAGCCATTGTATTCAGTATTAACTCCCGTGTAAAAGGAGAAAACTTTTCAGCATTTTCGGTGAATGAAGCATGCTTTGCTACCAATGGTTGTGGAGATCTGGATCCAGTCAGTGCAGCCCATGAAGTTGCACTCTGGTCACCTAATGCTCCCTGCCTAGTATAGTAATATACAGGGAAGCTCTTAGAATCAGGGTTGACGCATGCACAAAGCCAGTATATACAGACTGCCAATGAAGAGCAGTGCAGCCACGCTTCAATAGCGTGTCCCCAGGAAGACCCGGCTTCACCACCAGTTTAACATAGGCTCTCCGTGCCTACTCCTCAATGAAAACAGCCTAGGCGGTCCTTATTAGGTTGAAATGCAATAGGGATAAACAATTGAGAATTCTCCGCATCAACAAGTAGTGCTCTCTCCTGCTCGTAACTGTGGAGCATTATGTCACTCATTGGGGCACTATGTATTGCAGATTTGTATACGAAACACGGACGTTTCACTCTCGTAAGCAAAGGCCCCCTGGAAAGGAACACAAATCAAGGGGAAAGAGTGAGAATGAGGTATTCCAGCAGGCAGCAATGTAGAATCATAGTCACAGCAAAGAGATAGCACTGCAGCACACATTTGGCACAGACTTAACCAAGGACGTTGCCTGGCACTACAGGCCTCAGAAAGGCTATTCCGAACAGCAATCCACAGTGTCATTGCTTTCCCATAACAGGAGAAGATATAAAAAAAGAACAATTCAGAATTCTCCCGGATCACACAAATGCTTTCCCACAAGGAACTGTGAATGGCTCAGATCCCACCTTAGGCACAGGGAGTTGAGCAATCCTGATTGTGAAAGGTTGACAGGCCGCACGCCAAAGCAGTCACCCTGTAGAGCGTAATAGACATGAAACGGAACAAGGGAGAAGCAGGAATTACAGCATGCACACTCAGGACCAGAAACTCAACGTGCAGCACACTTCTCACACATCATTTCCAAGGAAGATTGACTTTCAAAACAAGCCAACCAAGGCAGTCAGCTCTTTTCCGTCAATGCCTTTGGAGAACAATTGGTATCTCCAACACAAAAATTTCCAGAGGAGAAACATTTCAGAAAGCACCAGTGAATTCACCAAGTAATGCCTTCTTTCTCTACTGGGGAGTTCCCATTGCCCACCGTGTGGCACCACTGAGCTGCACATCCAAGGCGTGTCCTATGAAAGAACTCTTAGGTCAAACAAATGCACTCTGCAGAGTGTAAGTACAAATCAGAAGAACACTGCGAGACTCAGACTCATGTATTGCAGCATGCACCAAGTTAGAATAACATTGATAGCCATAAAGAGTGCTGCACACATTTGAAAACCTCCCTCCCAAGGAAGATGCCCATTCACAACAAGCCTGAGGCCGTCTACGCTTATTCAGCAAGGCAAACGCGAGAGGAACTGCATTTCCTAGCATAGAGAAACGCCAACGGGTCAAACTTTTAGGATTCAAACAGAAAGCAAGTACTGCTTTTCTACAAGTAAGTGTGCAGCACTCATTTGACTCAGTGTGGTACCATTGACATGCTCATTCCTACATGTGAAGTATCGACATAACGCTCTGCTATGCTCATTCAAGCTGTATCTTGAGAATCCTTTATTACACCGTACACCACAGAAGAATAAAACTACTAGAAAATAAACAACAATGCAGTAAACATTTGACACAGCGTTTCCCAACCTGATGCACACTCACAACAAGCAAGCGAGGCCTGTCATCCCTTCTTCGGAAATGCCATCGGAAGAGCAATTGCTTTGTATAGAAACGGACACGAAAATCAAAAACATCTTAGAATTCGATAGGTGAACAAATCACGCTTTCCCTAAAATAACAGTGACCCTAACAGAGCCTCTACTTATTCAGCAAGGCAAACGCGAGAACTGCATTTCCTAGCATAGAGAAACGCAACGGTCAAATTTAGGATTCACGAAAGCAAGTATGCTTTTCTACAAGTAAGTGTGAGCACTCATTTGACTCAGTGTGGTACATTGACATGCTCATTCCTACATGTGAAGTATCGACATAACGCTCTGCTAGCTATTCAAGCTGTATCTTGAGAATCTTTATTACACCGTACCCACAGAAGAATAAAACTCTAGAAAATAAAAAAATGCAGTAAACATTTGACACAGCGTTTCCCAACCTGATGCACACTCAAACAAGCAAGCGAGCCTGTCACTTTTCGGAATGCCATCGGAAGAGCAATTGCTTTGTAGAACGAAATCAATCGGTCATTTATCAGTGTGGCACATGAGTTTTGCGTTTTGTATACAGGAAATGCTGAATACAGCTATGCTAGGCGTATGCACTAATGTCTATAATAGTGAAACGTGAGAATCAGGTATCACAAAAAAGACAAATCCATAATACTATTGCCCCACTAGTATGCTTAGGCTTTCCCATGGAAGACCTTTTTTTCGGAAAAACAAATGTCTCAGGCCTTGTTGGCAAACGAACCCGAAGCCATTTATTCGATTAACTCCCGTGTAAAAGGAGAAAACTTTTCAGCATTTTGCGGTGAAGAAGCATGTTTGCTACCAATGGTTGTGGAGACTGGATCCAGTCATGCACCCTGAAGTTGAC
Source organism: Cephalopachus bancanus (assembly GCA_027257055.1). Classification (NCBI taxonomy): domain Eukaryota; kingdom Metazoa; phylum Chordata; class Mammalia; order Primates; family Tarsiidae; genus Cephalopachus; species Cephalopachus bancanus. The sequence goes on along the minus strand of JAPVLO010006212.1, from coordinate 8,007 downwards.
TCTGGTCAACCCTGCCTAGTAAGTATACAGGGAAGCTCTTAGAATCGGGTGACGCATACAAAGCCAGTATATAGACTGCCAAGAAGCATGCAGGGTACGCTCAATACGTGTCCCCAGTAAGACTGCAGACCCCATTAAAAGGCTCCGCCTACCCCAAGAAGACAGCCTGAGCCTTATTAGGTTAAATCAATAGGATACCATTAGAATTTCCGCATCACCAAGTGTCTCTCCTCTGTCATGGGCATTATGTCACCTTGGGCATAGTATGCAGATTTGTATACTGAACACTGAGTCACTCTCGAAGCAAAGGCCTCATGGAAAGGACAAATAGGGGAAAGGGAATGAGTATAGCAGGCAGCATGTAGAATCAATCAGCAAAGAGTAGCACTGGACACATTGGCACAGTTAACAAGGACTGCCGGCAAGGCATCAGAAAGCATTCCAAGCAACCAAGGATTCTTCCATAACAGGAAAGAAAAAAAAGGACAATTCAGAATCTCCGGATCAAATGCTTTCCCACAAGGAACTGAATGCAGATCCCACTTGCAAGTGGATAGAATCCTGATGCAAAGGTTACGGCCCAGCCCAAGCAGCACCCGAGAGGAGATCAATGGAACAGGACAGAGATACATGCCTAGACCAAAACTCGCAGCATTCACACTATTCAAGAAATTGATTTCAAAAGCACAACCAAGGCAGTCCTTTTCCGTCAATCTTTGGAGAACAATTGGATCCTCCAACACAAAAATTTAAAAAGGGAAAACATTTCAAAAGCCCCAGTGAATTCACCAAGTAATGCCTTTTTTCTCTACTGGGGAGTTCCATTGCCCCCCTTGGGGCACCATTGAGCGCACTTCCAAGGCGTTCCTATGAAAAAACTCTTAGGTAAAACAAATGCACTCTGAAAAGGCGAAAGGGAAAATGAGAAGAACACGGGAGACTCAGACTCATGTATTGCAGCATGCACCAAGTTAGAATAACATTGATAGCCCATAAAGAGTGCTGCACACATTTGAAAACCTCCCTCCCAAGGAAGATGCCCATTCACAACAAGCCTGAGGCCGTCTACGCTTATTCAGCAAGGCAAACGCGAGAGGAACTGCATTTCCTAGCATAGAGAAACGCCAACGGGTCAAACTTTTGAGGATTCAAACAGAAAGCAAGTACTGCTTTTCTACAAGTAAGTGTGCAGCACTCATTTGACTCAGTGTGGTACCATTGACATGCTCATTCCTACATGTGAAGTATCGACATAACGCTCTGCTATGCTCATTCAAGCTGTATCTTGAGAATCCTTTATTACACCGTACACCACAGAAGAATAAAACTACTAGAAAATAAACAACAATGCAGTAAACATTTGACACAGCGTTTCCCAACCTGATGCACACTCACAACAAGCAAGCGAGCCTGTCACCCTTCTTCGGAAATGCCATCGGAAGAGCAATTGCTTTGTATAAGAGACGGACACAGAAAATCAAAAACATCTTAGAATTCGATAGGTGAACAAATCACGCTTTCCCTAAAATAACAGTGAATCGGTCATTTCACTCAGTGTGGCACCATGGAGTTTTGCGTTTTGTATACAGGAAATGCTGAATACAGCTATGCTAGGCGTATGCACTCAATGTCCTATAATATACGTTGAAAAGCGGTGAGAATCAGGTATCACACAAAAGACAAAGCCAGTATAATACTTATTGCCCCACTCAGTGACGTGCAGCTTTGAGGCATGTCTCCCATGGAAGACTCTTGTTTTTCGGAAAGAAAACAAATGTTCTCAGGCCTTGTTGGCAAACGAACCCGCAGAGCCATTGTATTCAGTATTAGACCCCGTGTAAAAGGAGAAAACTTTTCAGCATTTTCGGTGAATGAAGCATGCTTTGCTACCAATGGTTGTGGAGATCTGGATCCAGTCAGTGCAGCCCATGAAGTTGCACTCTGGTCACCTAATGCTCCCTGCCTAGTATAGTAATATACAGGGAAGCTCTTAGAATCAGGTTGAGCGCATGCACAAAGCCAGTATATAAGACTGCCAATGAAGAGCAGTGCAGCCACGCTTCAATAGCGTGTCCCCAGGAAGACCCGGCTTCACCACCAGTTTAACATAGGCTCTCCGTGCCTACTCCTCAATGAAAAGGCACAGCCTAGGCGGTCCTTATTAGGTTGAAATGCAATAGGGAAAACAATTGAGAATTCTCCGCTCAACAAGTAGTCTCTCTCCTGCTCGTAACTGTGGAGCAATTATGTCCTCATTGGGGCACTATGTATTGCAGATTTGTATACGGAAACACGGACGTTTCACTCTCGTAAGCAAAGGCCCCCTGGAAAGGAACACAAATCAAGGGGAAAGAGTGAGAATGAGGTATTCCAGCAGGCAGCAATGTAGAATCATAGTCAAGCAAAGAGATGCACTGCAGCACACATTTGGCACAGACTTAACCAAGGACGTTCCTGGCACTACAGGCCTCAGAAAGGCTATTCCGAACAGCAATCCACAGTGTCATTGCTTTCCCATAACAGGAAAGATTAAAAAAAGAACATTCAGAATTCTCCCGGATCACAACAATGCTTTCCCACAAGGAACTGTGAATGGCTCAGATCCCACCTTAGGCACAGGGAGTTGAGCAATCCTGATTGTGAAAGGTTGACAGGCCGCACGCCAAAGCAGTCACCCTGTAGAGCGTAATAGACATGAAAGGAACAAGGAGAAGCAGGAATTACAGCATCACCTCAGGACCAGAAACTCAACGTGCAGCACACTTCTCACACATCACTTTCCAAGGAAGATTGACTTTCAAAACAAGCCAACCAAGGCAGTCAGCTTTTTCCGTCAATGCCTTTGGAGAACAATTGGTATCTCCAACACAAAAATTTCCAGAGGAGAAACATTTCAGAAAGCACCCAGTGAATTCACCATTAATGCCTTTTTCTCTACTGGGGAGTTCCCATTGCCCACCGTGTGGCACCACTGAGCTGCACATCCAAGGCGTGTCCTATGAAAGAACTCTTAGGTCAACAAATGCACTCTGCAGAGTGTAAGTACAAATCAGAAGAACACTGCGAGACTCAGACTCATGTATTGCAGCATGCACCAAGTTAGAATAACATTGATAGCCATAAAGAGTGCTGCACACATTTGAAAACCTCCCTCCCAAGGAAGATGCCCATTCACAACAAGCCTGAGGCCGTCTACGCTTATTCAGCAAGGCAAACGCGAAGGAACTGCATTTCCTAGCATAGAGAAACGCCAACGGGTCAAACTTTAGGATTCAAACAGAAAGCAAGTACTGCTTTTCTAAAGTAAGTGTGAGCACTCATTTGACCCAGTGTGGAACAATTGACATGCTCCTTCCTACATTTGAAGTATCGACATAACGCTCTGCTATGCTCATTCAAGCGGTACCTTGAGAATCCTTTATTACACCGTACAGCAAACAAGAATAAAACTACTAGAAAATAAACAACAATGCAGTCAACATTTGACACAGCGTTTCCCAACCTGATGCACACTCACAACAAGCAAGCGAAGCCTGTCAGCTCTCTGACTCGGAAATGCCAACGGAAGAGCAATTGCTTTGGATAGGAGACGGACATGTAAAATCCAAAACATTTTAGAATTCAATAGGTGAACAAATCACGCTTTCCCAAAAATAACAGTGAATCGGTCATTTCACTCAGGGTGGCACCATGGAGTTGTGCGTTTTGTATACAGGAAACGCTGAATACAGCTCTGCTAGGCATATGCACTCAATGTATTATAATATACGTTGAAAAGCAGGGAAAATCAGGTATCACACAAAACACAAAGCCAGTATAATACTTGTTCCCCCACTCAGTGAAGTGCAGTTTTGAGGCATGTCTCCCATGGAAGACTCTTGTTTTCTGGAAAGAAAAAAATGTTCTCGGGCCCTTTTTGGGGAAACGAACCCGCAGAGCCATTGTATTCAGTATTAGACTCCCGTGTAAAAAGAGAAAACTTTTCAGCATTTTCCGGTGAATAAAGCATGCTCTGCTACCAATGGTTGTGGCGATCTGGATCCAGTCAGTGCAGCCCATGAAGTTGCACTCTGGTCACCAAATGCCCCCTGCCTAGTATAGTGTATATACAGGGAAGCTCTTAGAATCAGGGATGAGAGCATGCACAAAGCCAGTATTACAGACTGCCAATGAAGACCAGCGCAGCGCACGCTGCAATAGCGTGCCCCCAGGAAGCCCCCTTCACCACCAGTTTAACAAAGGCTCTCCGTGCCTACTCCTCAATGAAAACGGCACAGCCTGGCGGTCCTTATTAGGTTTAAATGCAATAGGGATAAAAAATTGAGAATTCCCCCCATCAACAAATAATGCTCTCTCCTGCTCGTAACTGTGGAGCACATTTGTCACTCTTTGGGGCACTATGTATTGCAGATTTCTATACGTGAAAACAGACGTTTCACTCTCGTAAGAAAAGGGCCCTACATGGAAAGGAACACAAATCAAGTGGAAAGAGTGAGAATGATGTATTCCAGCAGGCTGCAATGAAGAATCATAGTCATAGCAAAGAGATAGCACTGCAGCACACATTTGGCACAGACTTAACCCAGGAAGTTGCCTGTGCACTACGGGTCTCAGAAAGACTATTCTGAACAGCAATCCACAGTGTCATTGTTTTCCCAAAAAAGGGAAAAGATATAAAGAAAGAACAATTCAGAATTCCCCCGGGGTCACACATAATGCTTTCCCAAAAGGGAACTGTGAATGTCTCAGACCCCTCATTGTGGCACAGTGGAGTTGAGCATTCCTGAATGTGAAAGGTTGAGAACCACACGCCAAAGCAGTCACCCTGTAGAGCGTAATATACATGAAACGGAACAAATGAGAAGAAGGAATTACAGCATGTAGACTCAGTGCCAGAAACTCACAGGGCAGCACACTTTTCACACAGCATTTTCCAGAAAGATTAACATTCAAAACAAGCACAACCATGGCAGACAGCTCTTTTCCATCAATGCGTTTGGCAGAGATATTGTGTATGCACCAACACTAAAATTTCAAAAGGACAAACATTTCAGAAAGCACCCAGTGAATTCACCAAGTAATGCCTTCTAACTCTACTGAGGAGTTACCATTGCCCACGGTGTGTCACCATTGAGCAGCACATTCCAATGCGTATCCTATGAAAGAGCTCTTAGGTCAAACAAATGCACTCTGCAGGGCGTAAGGACAAATGAGAAGAACACTGTGAGACTCAGACTCATGTATTGCAGCATGCACCAAGTTAGAATAACATTGATAGCCCATAAAGAGTGCTGCACACATTTGAAAACCTCCTTCCCAAGGAAGATGCCCATTCACAACAAGCCTAACAGAGGCCGTCTACGCTTATTCATTCAAGGCAAACACGAGAGTAACTGCATTTCCTAGCATAGAGACATGCCAACGGGAAAAATTTTCAGGATTCAAACAGAAAGCAAGTACTGCTTCTCTACAAGTAAGGGTGTAGCACTCATTTGACTCAGTGTGGCACAATTGACATGCTCATTCCTACATGTGAAGTATCGACATAACGCTCTCCTATGCTCATCCAAGCTGTACCTTGAGAACCCTTTATTTCTCCGTACACCAAAGAATAAACTACTAGAAAATATATAACAATGCAGTAAACATTTGACACAGCGTTTCCCAACCTGATGCACACTCACAACACGCAAGCGAAGCCTGTCAGCTCTTACTCAGAAATGCCAACGGAAGAGCAATTGCTTTGGATAGGAGACGGACATGTAAAATCCAAAAAATTTTAGAATTCAATAGGTGAACAAATCATGCTTTCCAAAAATAACAGTGAATCGTTCATTTGAGTCAGTGTGGCACCAAGAAGTTGTGCATTTTGTATACAGGAAACGCTGAATACAGCTCTGCTAGGCATATGCACTCAATGTACTATAATATACATTGAAAAGCTGGGAGAATCAGGTATCACACAAAAGACAAAGCCAGTATAATAATTCTTGGCCCATTCAGTGAAGTGAGTTTTGAGGAATTTGTCCCATGGAAGACTCTTGTTTTCTGGAGAGAAAACAAGGGCTCTCAGACCTTGATGACAAAGGAACCCGCAGAGCCATTGTATTAAGTATTAGGCGCCCGTGTAAAAAGAGAAAACTTTTCCGCATTCTCCAGTGAATGAAGCATGCTTTGCTACCAATGGCTGTGGAGATCTGAATCCAGTCAGTGCAGCACATGAAGTTGCACTCTGGTCACCAAATACTCCTTGCCTAGTATAGTGTATATACAGGGAAGATCTTAGAATCAGGGAAGAGAGCATACACAAAGCCAGTATATACAGACTGCCAATGAAGAGCAGTGCAGCGCACACTTCAATAGCGTGTCCCCAGGAAGACCAGGCTTCACTACCAGTTTAACATAGGCTCTCCGTGCCTACTCATCAATGAAAACAGCACAGCCTTGGCGGTCCTTATTAGGTTTAAATACAGTGGGGAAAAACAATTTAGAATTCTCCCCATCAACAAATAATGCTCTTTCCTGCTCACAACTGTGGAGCACTTATGTCACTCATTGGGGCACTATGTTTTGCAGACTTCTGTACGTGAAACACGGACGTTTCACTCTCGAAAGCAAAGGGCTTACATGGAAAGGAACACAAATGAAGTGGAAAGAGTGAGAATGAGGTATTACAGCAGGCAGCAATGAAGAATAATAGTCATAGCAAAGCGACAACACGGCCGCTCAATTTGGCACAGACTTAAACAAGGACTTAAACAAGGATGATGCCTGTGCACTACAGGCCTCAGAAAGGCAATTCCGAACAGCAATCCACAGTCTCACTGCTTTCCCATAACAAGAAAAGATATAAAGAAAGAACAATTCAGAATTCTCCTGGGTCACACATAATGGTTTCCCACAAGGAACTGTGAATGTCTCGGATCCCTCAAGTGGCACAGTGGAGTTGAGCATTCCTGAATGTGAAGTTTGACAAGCTGCACGCCAAAGCAGTCACCATGTAGAGCGTAATCTACATGAAAGGGAACAAGTCATTTCACTCAGTGTGGCACCATGGAGCGGTGCTTTCTGATACAGGAAACAGTGAATTCAGCTCTGCCAGGCATATGCACTCAATGGTAGTAGGAAACATTGAATACAGCTCTGCCAGGCATATGCACTCAATGGAGTAGAATACACGGTGAAGGGAAACGGGGAGAATCCGGTACCACACAACAGGCAAAGCCAGGTCAACAGTTGTTGCCCCATTCAGTGACGTGCAGTTTTGAGGAATGTCTCCCATGGAAGACTCTTATTTTCGGGAAAGAAAACAAAGGCTCTCAGGCCTGGCTGGCAAACAAAGCCGAAGAGCCATTGTATTCATTATTAGACGCCCGTGTCAAAAGAGCAAACGTTTCAGCATTCACCGGTGAATGAAGCATGCTTTGCTACCAATGGCTGTGGAGATCTGGTTCCAGTCAGTGCAGCACCTCAAGTTGCACTCTGGTCACCACATGCTCCCTGACTAGTGTAGGGCATATACAGGGAAGCTCTTGGAATCAGGTAGGAGGGCATGCACAAAACCAGCTTATTAGAGACTGCCAATGCGTGGCAGTGCAGCGCACGCTTCAATAGCGTGTCCCCGGAAGACCCACCTTCACCACCAGTTTTGCATAGGCTCTCCGTGCTTATCCATACATGAAAACGGCACAGCATTGGTAGTCCTTTTTAGGTTTAAATGCAATAGGGAAAACCAATTTAGAATTCTCCCCATAAACAAATAATGCTCTCCTGTCCGTAACTGTGGAGCACTAAGGTCACTCATTGGGGCACTTAGGTATTGCAGATTTCGATCCGTGAAACCCGGACGTTCCACTCTCGTGAGCAAAGGCCCTGTATGGAAAGGAACACAAGTCAAGGGGAAAGAGTGAGAACGAGGTATTACAGCAGGCAGCAGTGAAGTATAAAAGTCATAGCAAAGAGATAAGGCTGCAGCACACATTGGGCACAGACTCACCAAGGAAGATG
>JAPVLO010006200.1:0-10089 GCA_027257055.1 Cephalopachus bancanus | reverse complement strand
ATCACAGCGGCGATCAGTGGTGATTCATCAGAAAAGCAAACTGCAGGCTCATTGTTTTCCCTGTTAGTCGGTAATGTGAAATGGAACAAGTCTATTAGCATTCATCCGGTGAACAAATAATGCTCTCCTATATGTAACTGTGGAGCTCGCATTTTACTCAGTGTGGTACAATTTAGTTCCTCCTCCCTAGACGTGAAACACTGACACGTCAGGATGCTAAGCAGACTCAACCTCTATTGTTTTCCAGAAATAATAGGGACACCTTGAAAATCATGGAATACACCATGCGCCATGCAAGAATTCTATTACTTGCCGGTAAATAACAACGAAACACATTTGACACAGTGTGTCCAAGCATGATACACATTCCCCACAAGAAAACCAAGCCTGTCAGCTCTTATTCGTCAATGAAATTTGCAGAGTGTAAGACAGAAAGGTCAACATGGAAATCCTTTCGCAATTCATCCGGTGAACAAGTAATGGCTTCCTATAATGAACAGTGTGTCGCTCACTTCACTCGGTGTGGCACACTGTAGTTTCACATTTCTATAGGTGAAACCATGTCATACGGCACTCCTAAAAATAGGCGGCCAGGAAGTAAATTATACATAAAAGGGTAACACAAAGCCAGAATAATACTGATTGTCCTACAAAAGGCAGCACTCATTTGACAAACACGTCCCAAAAAGAGGCCTAGTAACAACTGTCATAAGAAAGGCTATCAGTGCTTATTGGCAAATGACCCCACAGCGTACCTGTATTCCGCATTAGATGGAAACGTATAAAGAAACACCATTTTAAGAATTCACCCGCAGAAAAACTCGTTTTCTTTACATATCTGTGGAAGGCTGCGAGTGAAAGGAAGACTATGCGTATTTCAATACTGCACCCTGCCTCCCTTTACAATGCTACTGATTGCCTCTAAATGAGTTTAGCACAGGTTTGACGCAGCGTTCACCAAGGTGGATGCCTATTCAAAACCAGCATAAAAAAGGCCCTCTAAGTTTACTCACGAATGCACACAATAGAGTCATTGACTTCTAGATTAGAGGGAACTTGAAACGGGGGAAAATATTTTGCAATTCAGTCGGTGAACTAATAAGGCCTTCCTACCAAAACCTACGTCGCATTCATTCATCTCAGTGTGGTGCAGTTTAGTTGGACATTCCTATGTGAAACACTGCCATTCCTTCTCCCAAAGCATAAGCACCCTTTGTAGTCCGATAAATATGAATGGGTCACCGAGAGAATCAGAGCATCCTGGCCATATAAGAATAATCGTGTTCGCCACTGAATGACACTGGAGCACACATTTGACACAATGTGTCTCAAGGGAGATTCACAGTCACAACAAGCATAATAAAGGCTGTCAGCTCTCATTTGTTAAAGCAAACAGCGCACTACTTGTATTTCTTATACCCCGGAGACGGAAAATGCAAAAAAGATTTTGCAATTCACCCGTTAAAGAAATAAGGCTTTCCCAATAATGACTGCGGAGCATTCATTTCACTCACTGTGGTATCATGTAGACGCACATTCCTACATGTGACAGATTGAAAATAGCGCTTGCTCTTAAACGCAACCTGTAGAGTATAATTTTACAAGAGAAAATGTACGAATGAGGTATTACTACATGCACCACAGAAGAAGAGTAGGCATTGTCAATCAAGAGTGCAGTACTCATTAGACGCAGCGTGTGCCAAGGGAGACGCACATACAAAGCAAGCATGACAAAGGCTATGAGCTGCTTTGAAAAACAAAGAGCGTCTGTGTTTTGTATAAGACGCAAATGGATAAAGAAATAAAAGTTAGACTTCCCCGGAGAACAAACGCTTTCCTACCCATAACTTTGGAGCACTCAATCCACTCAGTGTGGCCAAATTTAGTTCCCCATTCCTGTAAGTGAATCTATGACAGTGCTCTCCTGGGGGTTTACACCCCGCGTAGTATAACATGTAAGAAAGCGACACAGCGAGACAGGGATTCCAGCATTGCCATGATAGAATCATACAAACTGCCAGTAAATACCTTGTCAGCACACATGTGACACAGCTTGTAGCAGGGAATAGGCATATACACAACAAGCGGAAAAAAACCTCCAGCGCTAGGCCTAATGCAATATTCAGAGCAACCCTATTCTGTGTTGGATGGAAAAGTCCAAAGGAAAAACATTTTAGACCTCACCCGGGAATAATAATGCTTTACCACAACAAAACATGGAGCACTCATTTCACTCACTGTGGTCCAATGTAGTTGCACAATCCTAAATGCGATTGATTGACAGAAAGCTCTGCTAAGCAAAGGCATCCTGTATTTTCCAATCAATGTGGTTGTGAAGCTGAGAAGTATCCCAGCATTGCCATCGTAGAATAACACTGATTGCCAGTAAACAACATTGCAGCACATATTTGACACAGTTTCATTGCACATTCCGAGAAGTGAAACACTGACATATCACGCTTAAGCCAAAGTCGTCAGAAGACTATAAAGAAAAGAGAAGGGAATCTGTGAGAATCATGTGAGACTGATACTGATGGCCGGAGAGTAACGGCCCAGGACACTTTTGATATAGCGTGTCCCAAGTGTGAGGCCCATTCACAACAAGTGTCGCCGTTGTGATCAGTGCTTACTCGTTAACGCAACCTGCAGGCTAACTGATTTTCCAATGAGCCGGTAATGGAAAATGGGACAAGTCTGCTAGCATTCATCCGGTGAACACATAATGTTCTCCTACCGGTAAGTGTGGAGTCCTCATTTTCCTCCGTGTGGCACCATTTACTTCCTCTTTCCTATACGTGAAATACTGACATCTCTCTGCGAAGCAAAGCCAACCTTTCTGGCGTCGAAATAATAGGGATACCTTGAGAATCATGTAATATACCATGCACCATGCAAGACTACTACTACTTGCCAATAAATAACAATGCCGAATACATTTGCCACAGCGTGTCCAAACGCGAAACACATTCCCAACAAGCCAACAGAGCCTGTCAGCTCGTATTCGTCATTGAATTTTGGATTAGATGGAAATGTCACCATGGAATTCCTTTCGGAATTCGTCCGGTGAACAACTCATGGTGTCCTACAATGAACAATGAATGGCTCTTCCCTCAGGGTGTCACATGTTAGTTTCACATACCTATAGGTGAAATCTTGACACACGGCTCTCCGAACTATAAGCACTCTGTACGGCATGATATACTTCAAAGGGAAACAGTTCGAATTAGTTATCACGGCATACACCAAGCCAGAATGGTACTCATTGTCCAACATATTGCAGCACACATTGGAAAAGTGTGTCCCGAGGAAGATGCCGACGCACAACAAGCAAGGCTATGAGGACTTGTTGGCAAATGACACCGCACAGAACTTGTCTTCGTTATTAGAAAGGAATGTATAAAGAAAACCCATTTTAGAACTCACCCGATGAAGGAATAATGTTTTCTTAGCGATAGCCGTGTAATACTGACAGGTTTTAATATAATAAAAATAAAACGAAGTCTATGTGAACCACATATTGCAGCCTGCCTCTCTTTTGAATACTACTGATTGCCAATGCATGAGTGGAGCATAGGTTTGACCCAGCGTTAACCAAGGCAGATGCACATTCCAAACCGGCATTCAAAAGACATCAAAGTTTATTCACGAATGCACACAGCAGAGTAATTATATTCGAGATTAGAGGGAAATTGGCAAAGGGAAAGTATTTTAGAATTCACTTGGAGATTAAATAAGGGTTTCCTACAAAAAGCTACGTCTCACTCATTTACATCTGTGTGGTGCAGTGTAGCTGGACATTCCTATAAGTGAAACATTGCCACTCGTTTTTCCAAAGCATCAGCACCCTTTGCATACTGATGAATACGAATGGGTGAGTGAGAGAATCAGTTGTTGCATCATTGCCACCTAAGAATCATATACATCGCCACTAAGTGACACTGGAGCACACATTCCACATAATGGGATTCAAAGAAGATTCACAGTCACAACCAGCATAACAAAGGCTGTCAGCTCTTTGTCCCGAATGCAAACTGCAGTCATCGTAGTTCTTAGAACCCGGAGATGTAACATGCAAAATCATTTGGGAATTCACGCGTTGAAGAAATAATGCTTTCCCACAAATGACTGTGGAGCACTCATTTCACTCACTGTGGTATAATACAGATGCACATTCCTCAATGTGAAAGATGGCTATTTGCGCTCCTCCTCAAAGAGAATGCACCCTGTAGAGTATGATTTCAATAAAAGCGAACCCGTGAGAATGAGGTATTACTGCAGGCACCACAGAAGAATATTAGTCATTGCCAATCAAGAGTAGTACACACATTTGACACAGCGTGTCTTCAAGGACACGCACAAACGAAACAAGCATGACCAAGGCTGTGAGCTCTTTTGAAAAGCGAAGAGCATGGGTATTTTGTGTAACCCGCCAACGTATAAAGAAAAAGAATCCAGTCTTCCCCGGAGAACAAATAATGCTTTGCTACCAATCAGTTTGGAGCACTCATTCCACTTATTGTGGCACATTTTAATTGACCTTTCCCGTAAGTGAAACAATCCACGGCTCTCCTGAGTATATGCACCTTGTAGACTGTAATACGTATGAAAGGGACACTGAGAATCAGATATTCCAGCATTGGCATGATAGAATGATACTAACTGTCAGTAAAGAAGTTGCAGCACACATTTGACATAACGTATATCAAGGAATATGCATGTACTCAACAAGCTTAACACAGACTGTCAGCCCTGGACATAAATAAAGTATGCAGAGGAATTCTGTTCTGTGTTAGAAGGAAAAGAAAAAGGAAAAACATTTTAGACTTCCCCCGGCAAAAAACTAATACTGTACCACAAATAACCTTGGAGCACTCATTTGACTCACTGTGGTGCAGTGTAGTGGCACATTCCTATATGTGAGTGATTGACATCAAGATCTCCTAAGCAATGCATTCTTTACTGTATAATAATCTTGGATGGGAAACTGTGAAGTATTCCACAATTGCCACAATGGAATAACATTGCCTATAAATAATAGGGCAGCCCACACTTGACACAGTTTAGATACTCATTCCTAGAAGTGAAACCCTGACATAGCGCTCTTGTAAGCCAAAGTCGGCAGTGCGCTCTAATGACAATTAAAGGGAATCTGTGAGAATCATGTATGGCAACATGCCCCAAGTGAGATGAATACTGATCGCCAACACATCATAGCTCAGCACACATTTGACATAGCGTGTCCCAAGTGTGAGGCACATTCTCAACAAGCATCACAGCGGCGATCAGTGGTGATTCATCAGAAAAGCAAACTGCAGGCTCATTGTTTTCCCTGTTAGTCGGTAATGTGAAATGGAACAAGTCTATTAGCATTCATCCGGTGAACAAATAATGCTCTCCTATATGTAACTGTGGAGCTCGCATTTTACTCAGTGTGGTACAATTTAGTTCCTCCTCCCTAGACGTGAAACACTGACACGTCAGGATGCTAAGCAGACTCAACCTCTATTGTTTTCCAGAAATAATAGGGACACCTTGAAAATCATGGAATACACGATGCGCCATGCAAGAATTCTATTACTTGCCGGTAAATAACAACGAAACACATTTGACACAGTGTGTCCAAGCATGATACACATTCCCCACAAGAAAACCAAGCCTGTCAGCTCTTATTCGTCAATGAAATTTGCAGAGTGTAAGACAGAAAGGTCAACATGGAAATCCTTTCGCAATTCATCCGGTGAACAAGTAATGGCTTCCTATAATGAACAGTGTGTCGCTCACTTCACTCGGTGTGGCACACTGTAGTTTCACATTTCTATAGGTGAAACCATGTCATACGGCACTCCTAAAAATAGGCGGCCAGGAAGTAAATTATACATAAAAGGGTAACACAAAGCCAGAATAATACTGATTGTCCTACAAAAGGCAGCACTCATTTGACAAACACGTCCCAAAAAGAGGCCTAGTAACAACAGTCATAAGAAAGGCTATCAGTGCTTATTGGCAAATGACCCCACAGCGTACCTGTATTCCGCATTAGATGGAAACGTATAAAGAAACACCATTTTAAGAATTCACCCGCAGAAAAACTCGTTTTCTTTACATATCTGTGGAAGGCTGCGAGTGAAAGGAAGACTATGCGTATTTCAATACTGCACCCTGCCTCCCTTTACAATGCTACTGATTGCCTCTAAATGAGTTTAGCACAGGTTTGACGCAGCGTTCACCAAGGTGGATGCCTATTCAAAACCAGCATAAAAAAGGCCCTCTAAGTTTACTCACGAATGCACACAATAGAGTCATTGACTTCTAGATTAGAGGGAACTTGAAACGGGGGAAAATATTTTGCAATTCAGTCGGTGAACTAATAAGGCCTTCCTACCAAAACCTACGTCGCATTCATTCATCTCAGTGTGGTGCAGTTTAGTTGGACATTCCTATGTGAAACACTGCCATTCCTTTTCCCAAAGCATAAGCACCCTTTGTAGTCCGATAAATATGAATGGGTCACCGAGAGAATCAGAGCATCCTGGCCATATAAGAATAATCGTGTTCGCCACTGAATGACACTGGAGCACACATTTGACACAATGTGTCTCAAGGGAGATTCACAGTCACAACAAGCATAATAAAGGCTGTCAGCTCTCATTTGTTAAAGCAAACAGCGCACTACTTGTATTTCTTATACCCCGGAGACGGAAAATGCAAAAAAGATTTTGCAATTCACCCGTTAAAGAAATAAGGCTTTCCCAATAATGACTGCGGAGCATTCATTTCACTCACTGTGGTATCATGTAGACGCACATTCCTACATGTGACAGATTGATATAGCGCTTGCTCTTAAACGCAACCTGTAGAGTATAATTTTACAAGAGAAAATGTACGAATGAGGTATTACTACATGCACCACAGAAGAAGAGTAGGCATTGCCAATCAAGAGTGCAGTACTCATTAGACGCAGCGTGTGCCAAGGGAGACGCACATACAAAGCAAGCATGACAAAGGCTATGAGCTGCTTTGAAAAACAAAGAGCGTCTGTGTTTTGTATAAGACGCAAATGGATAAAGAAATAAAAGTTAGACTTCCCCGGAGAACAAACGCTTTCCTACCCATAACTTTGGAGCACTCAATCCACTCAGTGTGGCCAAATTTAGTTCCCCATTCCTGTAAGTGAATCTATGACAGTGCTCTCCTGGGGGTTTACACCCCGCGTAGTATAACATGTAAGAAAGCGACACAGCGAGACAGGGATTCCAGCATTGCCATGATAGAATCATACAAACTGCCAGTAAATACCTTGTCAGCACACATGTGACACAGCTTGTAGCAGGGAATAGGCATATACACAACAAGCGGAAAAAAACCTCCAGCGCTAGGCCTAATGCAATATTCAGAGCAACCCTATTCTGTGTTGGATGGAAAAGTCCAAAGGAAAAACATTTTAGACCTCACCCGGGAATAATAATGCTTTACCACAACAAAACATGGAGCACTCATTTCACTCACTGTGGTCCAATGTAGTTGCACAATCCTAAATGCGATTGATTGACAGAAAGCTCTGCTAAGCAAAGGCATCCTGTATTTTCCAATCAATGTGGTTGTGAAGCTGAGAAGTATCCCAGCATTGCCATCGTAGAATAACACTGATTGCCAGTAAACAACATTGCAGCACATATTTGACACAGTTTCATTGCACATTCCGAGAAGTGAAACACTGACATATCACGCTTAAGCCAAAGTCGTCAGAAGACTATAAAGAAAAGAGAAGGGAATCTGTGAGAATCATGTGAGACTGATACTGATGGCCGGAGAGTAACGGCCCAGGACACTTTTGATATAGCGTGTCCCAAGTGTGAGGCCCATTCACAACAAGTGTCGCCGTTGTGATCAGTGCTTACTCGTTAACGCAACCTGCAGGCTAACTGATTTTCCAATGAGCCGGTAATGGAAAATGGGACAAGTCTGCTAGCATTCATCCGGTGAACACATAATGTTCTCCTACCGGTAAGTGTGGAGTCCTCATTTTCCTCCGTGTGGCACCATTTACTTCCTCTTTCCTATACGTGAAATACTGACATCTCTCTGCGAAGCAAAGCCAACCTTTCTGGCGTCGAAATAATAGGGATACCTTGAGAATCATGTAATATACCATGCACCATGCAAGACTACTACTACTTGCCAATAAATAACAATGCCGAATACATTTGCCACAGCGTGTCCAAACGCGAAACACATTCCCAACAAGCCAACAGAGCCTGTCAGCTCGTATTCGTCATTGAATTTTGGATTAGATGGAAATGTCACCATGGAATTCCTTTCGGAATTCGTCCGGTGAACAACTCATGGTGTCCTACAATGAACAATGAATGGCTCTTCCCTCAGGGTGTCACATGTTAGTTTCACATACCTATAGGTGAAATCTTGACACACGGCTCTCCGAACTATAAGCACTCTGTACGGCATGATATACTTCAAAGGGAAACAGTTCGAATTAGTTATCACGGCATACACCAAGCCAGAATGGTACTCATTGTCCAACATATTGCAGCACACATTGGAAAAGTGTGTCCCGAGGAAGATGCCGACGCACAACAAGCAAGGCTATGAGGACTTGTTGGCAAGTGACACCGCACAGAACTTGTCTTCGTTATTAGAAAGGAATGTATAAAGAAAACCCATTTTAGAACTCACCCGATGAAGGAATAATGTTTTCTTAGCGATAGCCGTGTAATACTGACAGGTTAATATAATAAAAATAAAACGAAGTCTATGTGAACCACATATTGCAGCCTGCCTCTCTTTTGAATACTACTGATTGCCAATGCATGAGTGGAGCATAGGTTTGACCCAGCGTTAACCAAGGCAGATGCACATTCCAAACCGGCATTCAAAAGACATCAAAGTTTATTCACGAATGCACACAGCAGAGTAATTATATTCGAGATTAGAGGGAAATTGGCAAAGGGAAAGTATTTTAGAATTCACTTGGAGATTAAATAAGGGTTTCCTACAAAAAGCTACGTCTCACTCATTTACATCTGTGTGGTGCAGTGTAGCTGGACATTCCTATAAGTGAAACATTGCCACTCGTTTTTCCAAAGCATCAGCACCCTTTGCATACTGATGAATACGAATGGGTGAGTGAGAGAATCAGTTGTTGCATCATTGCCACCTAAGAATCATATACATCGCCACTAAGTGACACTGGAGCACACATTCCACATAATGGGATTCAAAGAAGATTCACAGTCACAACCAGCATAACAAAGGCTGTCAGCTCTTTGTCCCGAATGCAAACTGCAGTCATCGTAGTTCTTAGAACCCGGAGATGTAACATGCAAAATCATTTGGGAATTCACGCGTTGAAGAAATAATGCTTTCCCACAAATGACTGTGGAGCACTCATTTCACTCACTGTGGTATAATACAGATGCACATTCCTCAATGTGAAAGATGGCTATTTGCGCTCCTCCTCAAAGAGAATGCACCCTGTAGAGTATGATTTCAATAAAAGCGAACCCGTGAGAATGAGGTATTACTGCAGGCACCACAGAAGAATATTAGTCATTGCCAATCAAGAGTAGTACACACATTTGACACAGCGTGTCTTCAAGGACACGCACAAACGAAACAAGCATGACCAAGGCTGTGAGCTCTTTTGAAAAGCGAAGAGCATGGGTATTTTGTGTAACCCGCCAACGTATAAAGAAAAAGAATCCAGTCTTCCCCGGAGAACAAATAATGCTTTGCTACCAATCAGTTTGGAGCACTCATTCCACTTATTGTGGCACATTTTAATTGACCTTTCCCGTAAGTGAAACAATCCACGGCTCTCCTGAGTATATGCACCTTGTAGACTGTAATACGTATGAAAGGGACACTGAGAATCAGATATTCCAGCATTGGCATGATAGAATGATACTAACTGTCAGTAAAGAAGTTGCAGCACACATTTGACATAACGTATATCAAGGAATATGCATGTACTCAACAAGCTTAACACAGACTGTCAGCCCTGGACATAAATAAAGTATGCAGAGGAATTCTGTTCTGTGTTAGAAGGAAAAGAAAAAGGAAAAACATTTTAGA
>JAPVLO010006194.1:0-23380 GCA_027257055.1 Cephalopachus bancanus | reverse complement strand
AAATGAAAATACGCACATATAGAAATACAAAAGTAAAAAGGAGCCCTATGGCAGTGATAAACTCATACATTTTAATAATTAATTTGAATCTGAATGGGCTGAATGAGTCACTGAAAAGGCATAGAATGGCAAACTGGATAAAGAAGCATGATCCAACATTCTGCTGCCTCCATAAAACTCACCTCTCTGCAAAGGACACCAACAGGCTCAATGTCAAAGATTGGGAATGATCTTTCAGGCAAATGGAAAGCAGAAAGAGCAAGGATAGCCCTTCTGATACCAACAAAGCAGACTTCAAACCATTAAGTGTTAAAATGATACTATATTATGATAAAAGTCTCAATCCACCAGCAAGAAATATTCATCTTGAAAATATATGCACCCAACACAGGAACACCAAGTTTTATAAAACAACTACTAAGTAAACCAAGAGAGGACACTGACACTTATACATAGTTGGAGACCTCAATACCATGTTAACAGCCCTAGAGAGATCATTGAGAAAAAAGGCCAACAAAGAGATCTAGAACCTTAATTGACACCTGATTAAATGGATTTTATAGACATCTATAGAACACTCCACTCAGCAACCATATGCATTCTACTCATCAGCAAATGGAACATAGCCCAAGATCAACCACACTCTCAGACATAAATCAAGTGTGAACAAATGTCAAAAGACCAAAACAACACCATGCATCTTCTCATATCACAATGGAATAAAAATAAATATTGCCACCAACAAGATCCCACCAAAACACATGAAGACATGAACACTAAATAACATGCTGCTGAACGACTTTTGGGTCAACACAGAAATCAAGACAGAAATAAAAAGATTCCTGGAAACAAGGAAAAACAAAGACACCTTATCAGAATACCTGAGATGCCATGAAAGCAATGTTAAAAGGAAATTCATAGCATTGCATGCACACACCAAGAAAATAGAAAGATCACAAGTAAACAGCTTAACATCACACCTAAGGGAGGTGAAAAGGCAAGATAATCTAAACCCTAATTTCACCAGAAAAAAGTCCAGATCATTAAAATAAAATTACAATTTCAGGATTTAGAAGACAAAAAAAAAAAATACCATAGAAAGAATCAACCAGACAAAAGGCTGATTCTTTGAAAGGATAAATAATATTGACAGACCCATGAACAGATTGACTGAGAGAGAGAGACAGAGAGAGAGAGACAGAGAGAAGAGAGAAAAGAGAAAGGCTAAATAAACACAATTAGAAATGCAAAAGGCAAAGTTACAAAACTGGCCCTAATTATCAGAGATTGCTATGAACAACTGTATTCAAATAAACTAGAAAACCTGAAGAAAATGGAGGATTGTCTAGCATCACACAACTCTCAAGGTTGAAACCAGAAGAAATTGAAACTCTAAACAGACCAATAACAATCTAGAAAATTGGGTTAGTCATAAAAAAACCCTTGACAAAAAAAAAAAAAAAAAAAAAACCCTAGAACAGATGGGTTCCCAGTTGAATTCTATAAGACATACAAGGAGGAGCTGATACTAATCTTATTGAAAGCATTCCAGGCAATTGAGAATGATGAAATTCTCTCTAACTCATTTTACAACACTAACATCATACTGATATTCAAACCATTCAAAGACCCAGCAAGGAAAGAGAATTACAGGCCAATTCCCTTGATGAACATAATTGCAAAAATTCTCAAAAAGATTCTGGCAAATTGGGTTCAACAGTACATCTCAAGAATCATCCACCTGACCAGGTACATTTCATTCCTGGGATGCAGGACTGGTTCAACATTTGAAAGGTTATAAGCAAAATTCATCACATTCGCATATGTAAAACCAAGAATCACATAATTACCTCATTAGATGCAGAAAAACATTTGATAAAATCTAGCATGATTTGTAGATAAAAACCTTTGAATATTTAGGCATAGAAAAAACATTCCTCAAAACAATAAGAGCTATCTGTCATAAACCTGCAGCCAACATTTTGCTCAATGAGCAGAAGCTGGAAGCATTTCCCCCAAGAAGAGGAACAAGACAAGGATACCCACTCTCACAACTCCTATTCAATATAGTGCTGGATGTCCTAGCTAGAGCAACCAGGCAAGAGAAGGACTCCAGGGGCATCCAAATAGGAAAAGAGAAAATTAAGCTATCCCTTTTTGCAGATGATATGATTTTATATCTAGAAAACCCTCGGGAGTCTGTCAAAGCCTCCTTGCATTGATAGATGACTTTGATGAAGTCTCAGGTTACAAAATCAAAGTGCAAAAGACAGTCACATTTCTATCCACCAGCAGCAGGCAGAGAACCAAATAAAAAGCACAATCCCATTCACAATAGCCACAAAAATGAAATACCTTGGCATCCACCTAACCAGATAAGTGAAAGAACTTTACCCTGAGGACTGCAAAACTCTGCTCAAAGAAATCAAGTATGACAAAAGCAAATGGAAAAACATTTCATGCTCATGAATTGAAAGAATCAATTGTCAAGATGATCATCTTACTCAAGGCAATCTACAGAGTCAGTGCAATACCCATCAAATTACCAGCATCATTTTTCACAGACCTGGAAAAGACAATACAGGAATTCATATGGAAAAAAAAAAAGAGCATGGAGGAGGCAGGATGGCAATGGAACCAATGGGAAGGTAAAAACCTCTGCAAGAGCTAGTGTCCATAAACACAGTCTGTGTGAGTGGGTAAGTGCTGCTGGGTGTGTAAAATATCTCTGAGGGGAAACTCAGTCAGGTGCTCTTAGTTGGTTGCAACCCACCACTGCCCTAAGATTGGAGCCCCCAGCATGAACAATCATCAGCCATTCTTGGGTGTCTCCTGGGAGGAAGCAGCAGAGGTCAGCTGCTCTCAGCACCTGGCACCTGGCCCATGCCACCACCCATAGCAGTGGGCCAGGCACTGGCAAAGAGAACCATGAAGAGGGCACAAAGGGAAATCTGAAGCTGAGCCCTGTCACCAATGAGGAGATACCTACTGCTGCAATTTTCTCTGTCACAGGATGGACAGAGAGACCTGCATTGGCATCCCTTGACTCTGTTCAGCCTACAACCAAGGTCCCAGAGGTGATCACCACACTCCTCTGGTATTGACCATCACTGATCCGAAGAGGAAACTTTAGGAGCAGACATGGAGAAATGGATGTTCCATCGCCACACTGAACCAGGCCTGGACACATCAGATTTGAGTGGGGGACTTGGTGGCAGTAGTAGCAGCAGCAGACAAATTGGGTGAGTCAGGATTTGATTCACCCTCCTCCCACAGCAGTCCATGGGGCTAAGAGCCACCCCATTGGCCTGCACCAATATCAGAGGGGCGGGGATGGAGACCAGAGTCTTCTTCTTTCCAAAGTGGTGAAACGATGGCCAGAAGCAGTGACAGAGCTTGGGAAAGGAACCTTAAGTTCCAAAAATGATCATAGAGAGATCATCAGGGTTTTTTGTTTGTTTGCATGTTTGTTTGTATGTTTTTGCTTTTTTTGTTTTATTATTGCTTTTGTTTGTTTATTCATCAGTTGGTGTGCCTTTCTGTTTTCCATCTACTCAGTCTTTGTCCTTCTTTAGTCTCCTTACTTCCTTTTTCTGTCTTTCCCTATCACTTATCTCATTTTGCTCTCAGGGGGCATACATATGCCCCCACCAACATGGAAATATAGAGAGATTATAAGGTGCTGAGAAGTAAGTTCCAGGGGGCCTACACACCTGTCAGTGGATACTGGGATCTGAAGATAGCTTCTGAACCACAGCTCCCCCTATCATACCTTAATCAATTCTCACAACTGCAAAAAGCACAACCCCCATCCCCAGTCCAGCTTCAAAACTGAACAAATCCAAAGGATACACATAAGAAATAATAGGGGATTGAACAAACAGAAGTAAAGTATTCCTCCCAGCACTGAGCAACGAAATTAAAGAAGTAGGACAACCTCCTTGGGTCCCCTCTTGCTGTGGGAGATTTTCTGTCCTCTTAATAAATACTGCTTTCTCAGAGAAAAGAGAGGAAAACCATCACAGATGAAGAAGAATCAAAGGAAGAATATAGGTCCCATACATACTCCTGGGAAGACAGCACCTGAGAATAAAGACTTCAGAACTCAAACAATGAAGAGCCCCCAGAATGACTGGTCCCAAACCACAAGCCCAGAGATCAAGATATTGATAGAGAATGAATAGAAATAAGGAGAGACAAGAGGAAAGAATGAGAGAGTTGATAACTAAGATGACAGCAATAAAGAATACAGTAGATGAAATAAATAACAAACTGACAAGCATGGAAAGCAGAATTAACCAAGCAGAAGAAAGAATCTCAGAGCTTGAGGACCAAAATATGGAACTAACCAAAGTTGCTAAAAAAAACATGGAAAAGAAGCTTTAAAAGATGGAACAGAACCTCCAAGAGAAGTGTGATTATATCAAGCAGCTGAACCTAAGATTAATTGGCATTCCAGAGTCAGACAGAGAAATAGAGACCACCCTGGAACAAACATTCCATGAAATGATCCAAGAAAACTTTCATCATCTCATCAGAGACATCACCATTCAAACACAAGAGATTCAGAGAACCCTGCAAATGAGAAAACCAATTCCTAGACACATAGTAATCTGATAACACAAAGTAGGTATAAAAGAAAAAATCCCAAAGGCAACAACAGAGAAAGGCCAGACTACTTACCTGGGAAGCCCAATTAGAATAGCAGCAGACTTATCTATAGAAGCACTGCAGGCTAAAGAGACTGGAGTCCAATCTTCAAATTCTCAAAGATAAACAATTCCAACTAAGAATTTCAAGCCTAGCTAAGCTAAGCTTCATCAGTGTTGGAGAATTAAAATATTTCCCAGATATTCAATCCCTAATAGTTTATGCACCTCCAGACCAGATGTACAAAAAATGCTTAAGAAAGTATTAAACACAGAAGAAAAAAAACAAGAACAACCACAATTTTCTACTCATCACCACATGAACTATACTCCAAGATCAACCACATCCTCAGACATACATCAAACATAAACAAATTCCATAAGATTGAAATGCTGTCATGCACCTTGTCAGAACACAGTGGAATTAAAATAAATATCAACACCAGCAAAGCTACCCCAAAACCCACAAAGACATGGACAATAAACAGCATGATGCTGAACAACTCCTGTGTTAACACAGAAATCAGAGCCGAAATTTAAAAATTTCTGTAAATGAATGAAAATAAAGACATATCTTACCAAAACCTCTGGGATGGCCATGAAAGTAGTACTGAGAGGGGAATTCATTTCTTTACAAACACACATCAAGAACATGGAAAGATTGCAAGTTAACAGCCTAACAAATCACCCAAGGGAGTTGAAAAGACGAGACCACCAAAATCCTAACTTCAGCAGAAGAATGCTGATCCTCAAAGTAAAAGCCCAAATACAGGACATAGAAGACAAAAATATCATAGAAAAAAAAATCAACAAAACAAAAGTTATTTGAAAGGATAAACAAGATTGATGGAGCCCAAGCCAGATTGACCAAGAAAAAGAGAGAAAAAGTCCAAATAAGTACTATTAGAAACACAAAAAATCAAATCACAATGGACTATGAAGAAATAGAAAAAAATTGTCAGAGATTATTATGCACACCTGTATGGAAACACACTTAAAAA
The DNA here is from genome assembly GCA_027257055.1 of Cephalopachus bancanus. Taxonomy (NCBI): domain Eukaryota; kingdom Metazoa; phylum Chordata; class Mammalia; order Primates; family Tarsiidae; genus Cephalopachus; species Cephalopachus bancanus. The sequence continues at coordinate 17,730 of JAPVLO010006194.1, read as the reverse complement.
CCTACATGAAATGGAGGACTTTCCGACATCACGCAACCTTCCAAGTTTAAAACAAGAAGAAATTGAGACATTAAATAGACAAATAACAGTCCAGGAAATAGACTCCATCATAACAAAACTACACACAAAAAAAGTCCTGGACCAGACTGCTTTCCAGCAGAATTCTACAAAACATAGAAGGAGGAGCTGATACCAATCCTATTGAAAGTATTACAAGCAATTGAGAAAGAAAGAACTCTCCCCAAGTCATTTTATGAAGCCAACATCACACTGATACCCAAACCAGGTAAAGATCCAAAAAAGAAAGAGAGCTATAAACCAATATCTCTAATGAACATAGGTGCAAAATTCACAACAAGATTCTGTCAAATCAGATTCAACAACACATCTCAAAAATCATACACCATGACCAAGTAGGCTTCATGCAGGGCTGGTTCAACATCCACAAGACCATAAGTGTAATTAAATATATCAACAGATGTAAAAATAGGAATCACATGATTATATCATTGGAAGCCTAAAAAGCTTTTGACAAAAATCCAGCATCCCTACTTAATAAAAATCCTTGAACCCCTAGGCATAGTGGGAACATACTTCAAAATAGTAGGAGCCATCTACAATAAACCCACAGTCAACATATTGCTAAATGGACAAAAATTGGAGCCATTTCACCTGAAACCCAGAAAAAGACAAGGTTGCTACTTTCACCCCTCTTGTTCAACATAGTGTTGAAGTCTTAGCTAGAGCAATCAGACAAGAGAAGTAAATCAGGGGTATCCAAATAGGAAAACAGGAAATTATGTTATCCCTCTTTGCTGATGATATAATCCTATACCTCAAAAACCCAAGAGAATCTGTCAAAACTTTCTCACACTATTAAAGGACTTTAGTAAAGTCGTAGGGTACAAAATAAATGTGCAAAAGACAGTTGCATTCTTACACAGCAAAAACAAGCAGGCAAGAACCAAATAAAAATCAGAATCCCGCTCATAACAGCCACACAAAAAATGAAATACCTTGGCATCTTCCTAACCAGACAGGTGAAAGACATTTACATTGAAAGCTGCAAAACACTGCTCAAAGAAATCCATGAAGCTGGCATAGTGGCTCATGCCTTTAATCCCAGCACTTTGCGGGGCTGAGGTGAGAGGATTGCCTGAGTCCACACATTCGAGACCAGCCTGGGCAACTTGGTGAAACCTCATCTCTACAATAAAAAAAGGACTCCAAGAAGACACACACAAAAAGGAAAAATACTACATACTCATGGATAGGGAGAATCAACATTTTTAAGATGTCCATTCTACCCAAGGTAATCTACAGATCTAACACAATACCCATTAAATTACCAGCATCATTCTTCTCAGACCTCGACACAACAATAGCAAAATTCATGTGGAATCATAAATGACCATGAATAGTCAAAACAATCCTCAGCAAAAGAAACAAAGTGGGAAGTATCACACTTCCAGACTTTAAACTTTATTATAAGGCTACAATAATCAAAACAGCCTGGTTTTGGGACAAGGACAGGCATATGGACCAATGGAACAGGATAGAGATTCTACAAGTAAAACCTTAATTTCTCAAGTTTCTTAGTGAAACTCATTTTTCACTAGGCCTCCACTAACAACCACTGGGGAGTGGAGAACTTATTTAGCAATTGATGCTGGGAAAACTGGCTGATCACAAGCAGAACAATGAAACAGGATCCCTACCTATTACCATACACAAAAATCAACTTTAAATGGATCAAAGACCTAAACGTAAAACCTCAAACTATAAGAACCTTAGAAAATGCAAGAGACACCCTTATGGAAATTGGAACTGATAGCCAATTCCTGATCAAAACCCCAAATGCCCATGCCATAAGAGAAAAGATAGACAAGTGGTACCTCATCAAACTGAAAAACTACTGCAGAGTTAAAGAAACCATCAAGAGAGTAGGGAGACAGCTCACGGACTGGGAAAAATATTTGCCAACTGTATATCTGAAAAAGGCCTAACATCTAGGATCTATAAGGAACTCAAATGTGCTGAAAAGAAAAAAACAAGAAATCCTATTAAAAAGTGAGCAAAAGATATGAACAAACATTTCTCAAAAGAAGACATATGAGCAGTCAACAGACACATGAAAAAATGCTCAGCCTCTCTAGTCCTCAAAGCAATGCAAATCAAAACTACACTGAGATAACATCTAATTCTAGTCAGGATGGCCATCATCAATAACTCAAAAAACAACAGGTGCTGGAGAAGATGCAGGGAAAAGAGAGCACTTCTACACTGTTGGTGGGAGTGTAAACTAGTACAACCTGCATGGAAAACAGTCTGGTGATTCCTAAAATATCTAAAAATTGACCTCCCATATGACCCAGCAATCCTCCTTCTGGTAATATACCCAGAGGAACTCAAATCATTCTACACAAAGATACCTGCACAAGCATGTGTATTGCAGCACTACTCACAGTAGCATAACATGGAACTAACCATGCTCGCCATCAAAACTAGACTGGATTAAAAAAATGTATACACAATGGAATATCATGCAGTCTTAAAGAAGGGAGAAATTATGTACTTCGCAGCAACCTGGATGGATTTAGAGTCTGTAATACTCAGTGATCTATCACAGAAACAAATAACTGAGTACCACACGTTCTCACTCCTAAGTGGACCCTGAACATTTACCATAATACTACAAGAAAGGGATTGGCAGTAGTTGGACACTGCCAGGGGTGGGGAGGGGGTGGGGGCATACTCCATCAATAAGGGGACCTGATCTCAAACCAGGTGACAAGACCAAAGTGAGGCCCAAACTTTGCCTGTACAATGACCATTTGTATACTCAACCCTGAATTGTACCCCACATCTGTAAAATAAAATTAAAAACATAGAAAGAAGAGCACGAATAGCCACAAAAAAAGAAAAGAAAAAAGCAGGAGGTATCACATTTCCAGACTTTAGACTTTATTACAAAGCTACAGTAACCAAGATGGCATGGTACTGGTACAGGGAGAGTCACATAGACCAATGAAACAGGACAGAGATTCTGGAAGCAAAATCCAGTCTCTCAACCAACTCACCTTCAACAAAGCCACCAATGACAATCATTGGGGAAAGGAGACCATATTTAGGAAATGGTGCTGGGAAAACTGGCTGACCACATGCAGAAGAATGAAACTGGACACCTACCTATCACCATGTGCAAAAATCAACTCAAAATGAATCAAGGACCTAAACATAAAACCTCAAACTATAGGAATTCTAGAAGAAAATGTAGGAAACACCTTTGTGGACATTGGAGTGGGCAATGAATTCGTGACCAAATGCCCAAAAACAAATGCTGCAAGAGCTAAGATAAGCAGATGAGACTTCATCAAACTGAAAGGATTTTGCACATCAAGAGAATAAAGAGACAACCCACAGAATTGGAAAAATATTTGAAAATTTTGCATCTGACAAAGGTCTAACAACCAGGATCTATAAGGAACTCAAAGTGAAAGGAAAAAAACAAATAACCCCATTAAAAAGTGAGCAACGGACATGAAACCACCCTTCACAAAAGATGATATACAAGCAGCCAACAGACTCATGAAAAATGCTCAGCTTTACCAATCACCAGAGAAATGCAAATCAAAACTACTACGAGAAACCACCTAACGCCAGTAAAGATAACTGTCATTAATAAGTCAAAAAACATCAGGCGTTGGAAAGCTGCCGATAAGAGGGAACATTTCCACACTGTTTGTGGGAATGTAAGTTAGTTCAACCTCTGTGGAAAGCAGTGAAACAATTCCACATGATCAAGCAATCCCTTTCCTGGAAATACACCTAGAGGATCATAAATCACTTTACCAAAAGACACTTGCACATGCATGTTTATTGCTGCACTTTTCACAATAGCAAACACATGGAGCCAACCCTGATGTTCATAAAAAATGGACTGGATAAAGAAAATGTGATACATGTACACAATAGAGTATTGTGCAACCACGAAGAAGAACAAAATCGTTGCAACTTGGATGCAGTTGGAGACCATCATACTAAGTGAACCATCACTGAAACAAAGAACTCAATACCCCATGTTCTCACTCACAAGTGGGCCCTGATCACAAGTCACATGAGCACAAGGGTGGGGTCAGCAGTTTCTGGGCACTGCCAGGGGAGGAAGGGAGGGAGTATGGTGGGGACATGTGACAACACAAAGAGCACCTGGGCCACTACCAGGGGCAGTGAGGGCCACCTAGAAGCCCAAATTTCACCTGCATACAGCCTGCATTATGTAGCAAATCTTCACTTGTACCGCACAATTCTATAATAAATACATAATTTTAAAAAATGAGTTGGCATGAAGGAATAAACATGGTTAGCAGCTATGTCCCCATGCTTGAGAAGTTCACAGTTCACGTAAGAAGACCTCGACCAGGAGGGCACTGCATGTTTTGCAGAATAACTCCCTTGGGCCTCAAGAGGCCCCGTCAACCAGATCCCGGCTTCTAGCTGCTAATGGTGATAGGTCCTCAATAAGACAGAGGCCAAAGAAGGATCAAAGTGGAGGAACAAAGAGGAGGTGGGAGTATTTCCATGTCCTCAAAGGTTCCCTCAGCTCCCACTGGCTTTCTTCGTTTGCCTTTGGAAAACAACTCCTTAGAAGAACCCATAGAATTTTTTTAAAGTTCTAGCACAGAAGAGAAAGAACACAGGCAACATGTTTCAAATCTAAGGAAATATATATGTTTTAAGTAGCTCAAGTCCAGGTCAGGATGTTGGGGGCTTATGTGTGAGTGGATGATGCAGTCACCGGTGAGGGAGGATATGAAAGTTTCCTTACGGGCTACTGCATGCCAAAATACCACCCAAGGCCTCCTAGACTCCCCCCAGTGGTCGTCCACTCACTTATCTATTCCCTCAAGACTGGTAGGGAGAGAAACCACGGAACCACCAATTACAGCACCCAGTGATGTGTGCTGCAGTCACTTAGGAGTTAACAGGAGATGCAAAATGAATTTGGATTTTCTGTGCCTAACTTACTTTGATTGGAAGTGGATTCTTGAGGTAAATCACTGCAGAAGTTTCTGAGAGGGTCTTCAGGTCCAGCAGGACAATGGGCCTGGCTTGATTGATAAGTCTTTCTGGACATGAGCGGATTAGGAACAAAAAAACCTGGAACATTTAAAAAGAAAGATTTTAAAAAAACTCCTCTAAATGACAGAGCAGAGACATATTAAAATCTAAAAGCCACTTCTATATAAAATTAACTGACATTATGCTGGCAATAGCTCTTTAAAAATGAGATCTATTACAAATAATGCTCTTAACACGCAAAAATTACCTGCCTAATCTGCCTTATTACCTATATTTCAACAGACCATGTGTTCCCTTAACAGAGACAGAAAGTGTCCCAGGGGCCACCTTCATGGAGAGACAGGCTGCTTCCTTGTTCCAACTGCCCCAATTTAATTTGGAGAGTCATTTCATAAATGAGGACTCCTAGCATCTCTTTGAGGTCAAAAATTAACTCACAGGGGCAGGAAAATAAGATTGGACAAGTTTTCAGGGAAGTAATTTGGTAATTTGTACCAAGAGTCGCTGTAATAACCCACTGATATTGCTTCTGCAGAATCCCACAGAAATGTGGATAAGGACAAAAACATAAAGACTTCCATCAAGGACTCTCATTACAGCAAGAAATTGAAAACAGCCCAGTGTGGACATGGTGAAGTAATGTATTTTTACATTGATGGACTATTACAAAATAGTGAAAAATTCTGTTTACAAAATCTGTTTTAATGGTATTGAGAAGTACTTTTTATATACTCTTGAACCAAAATCAGAATGCAAAAATTTTACATTAAAATTAAAGTATGAGCAATTAAGAAAAGCAAGAAAACAAGTTTTAAAATACTTGAAAGAAAAATGCAGTAATGCTTACAGTGAATGGGAGAACCATGGGTAAATTGTCTACCTTGTCACACTTTTGATTTTCCAAGTGTACTACAATGAGCAGTGTACAAAAACTTATTTTTTGAAATGAAGAAGCAAGAAGGGTGTCTACCCTGCAGAGGGGCAACCCAAACTATGATAGGACACTAAGGCAGGCCCCAATCCTTTACCCGAATGACAGCTCAGTCCCCTTGGAAGCCAGAAAGTCAGAGGAACAGGAAAGGGGGCCTCAGGCCTGAGGGGAAGTCCCTGGGTGCCAGCTCTCACCAGCCCTGCAGCCAGGATAAAAATTAATGAGCCAGGCCTTGAGGGAGACAACCATCTAGGGACTTGCAGCCAGGAGCACCAGAGAGAGCCTGGACAGCCATCACAACTCCTGCTGTGTCTCTCCCAGGCTCTGCGGCACCCTGGCTTATAGAGGCAGTCTAGTGTGGCGCAGGGGCTGGTAGAACAAGTGTGACTACCACTCTGCCGCACTCCAGTCCGGGCATCTTGGACCAGTTCCCCAAGCCTCTCTGTGACTCTGTACTATCATCTGCAAAATGAATCAATGGGTGCTCCTAGCTGACAGCCTGCAGAGACCTTGGCCACAGTAAGTGCTCAGTCAACATCAGCTATACTTCTAGTCAGCAAGGTCCCTAGCCAAGGGGTGGAGGCGACACTGCTGATCATAACTGACATCATGCTTTCTCCAAGGCCAGTCTGCTGGGACATCTGTCCCTCCTTGCTAGAGGCCCCACATATCAGTCTGTAGGCTGTGCTGTGCTGGTGACCGCAGAGTCACCTTGGAACCTTCTGAAAGCTATAACTGTCCCAGCCCCTTGCCCAGATGCCCCAGTTCAGGGTATTGGAGAGGACTTGGGATCTTCATTGTAACATTTCTGTGAGATGCTGATTGACATACTGCCTTAACTACCTCAATACATTCGGGCTGCAGTAACAAAATGCCACAGGTTGGGTGGCTTATAAACAACAGAAACTTATTCTCAGAAACCTTTCTGAAGACCAGAATTCCAAGATCAAAGTGCTAGCAGATTTTGTGTGTGGTAAGGACCTGCCACTGACTCGTAGATGGCATTGCCCAGCTGTCAAGGCAGAAGAAGCAAGGAGTATCCGTGGGGTCTTTTTCATGAGGGCACTAATCCCATTTATGGAGGCTCCATCTTCTTACCCTCATCACCTCCTAGAGGCTTTATCTCCTAACTCCATCACACTATGGGGATTAGGGGATCAGTTGGCATATAAATTTTTCAGGGACAGAAATATCCAGAGCAGAGCAGGGGCTGCTGGCTGCCAGGGTGTTCACCCTTCCTGGAACAGAAGGCCACCCTGAGGTGAACATTGAGAACTGGGTTCCAGGGAGCAGCTGCTGTTTCTGTCAGACACATCCCCTCTTCTTCCCCACCCTGAAGTGCCTATGGTTCCAAGTCAAAGGTACACCCCTCTCTTTCCCATGCAGAGAGGCAAACCATCTGCTTGGTCCCATCTGCCAGGGTTCACTGCATTCTGTTGTTAAACACAAAGAAGAAACACACCCATGACACTTACCTGCAACAAGAAGGACCCAACCCTTTCTGTGTCTGCCGCTGGAGCGTGGCCCTCCAAGGACACCATCCAACATGTAAGTGGCGTGTAGAAGGGGCTCCGTGCACTCCAGCCCCAGCATCCCCCACCCTCATTCTGCATGTCCTCCTTCCTCCATCCGTGTCCCAGGATGGCTTCACATTGTTCACAGAGCAAATCCTGCCCATGGCAGCAGCTTCCATGGTCTGTGAGTGTCCCGGGCCACTCCATTAATCCCTACGTTCACCACTCCATCCAGAAGACTAGAAGGTCAGTGTTCCCATCTGAGGCTTGGAAAGTCATTTGACTCAGGAGATTTCAAGTCATTCCACCCTTGTGCTAAGGAGATCATGCAACAGTTGTTCAGCCTTGTGCACTGCACTCGGACAGTGCCTGGTTCAAAGGGGCATGGGGCGCAGCAGCTGCCTTCCAGGGCCAGGCAGGCAGGGAAGTGGGCAGCTGAGCAAGTCCGTCTGCAATCTGCAGGTGTGTGCAGAAGCAAGCACACAAGCTTCAGGAGTGTAGGGAGGCACGGGCTTCCCCTCCAAGGCCAAGGGCACCCCTAGGGGGCGTGTTCTCACGACTGAGCCTGGCACACTGAGTAGAAGCCACCTTGGGAGGTGCGGGGATGGGCGGTCCAGAAAAAGAGCCACTTTGTGCCAAGGAACGAAGGCAAGAAGAGAAGAGAAGGCAGGTGCTTGAGGGTTGTAATGCGAGCAGGAAGCCCCACCTTTCCTGAGTGGCTGCCACGGGAGGCCTCTGTCTGGATTGAAGCCCTTCGTCCCCAGCTGCTGGGAATGCAGCCTTCTGGGGACGTCCCAAGGCCACTTCCCTCCCCCAGGTGGCCACACAGACATAAAGACCTGGTCCCCTGGCCCCCACTCTGAGCACTCTCTGCAGGGGCCTCCTGCCCAGCCCTGATGCCCCCCACCCACCCCATCACCGCTCTCTCCCAGGTAGTGATCCAGCACCTTCTGACCCAATCTGCACTTCAGAGTTGGCTTACTGGGAACCCAACCTGCAGCGAGTTGCAGATTGCTTGGCAGCACCTGGCAGTGGTGAGCAGAGAGCAAGCACGGTCTTCAGACTCCTTCGGGTGATGCAGGGATCGAGGAGTAGTGACTAATCTTGGGCCGAGACACGAGGCCTGGTGCTGTTTGGTGCCTTATTTTCTCATGCCTCTTGTCTCCTCTCGTTCCCTCACCTCCAGATGAAGACACCCAGCTGTTAAACTTCAAATCACAGAGGATGCATGACGCCAGCCCCTTTCTGAGGGAGGGTGGTAACTCTGATTCTCTGGGACAGTGGGTTCAAGAGAGACCACCCATCCCAGATCACACACACGGGCGGCCACAAGTCCCACCAGCCAGTCTGAATTCCAGCTGCACTCTTTCCACTCTGCCATCTCCAACTGGATGCATTGTGAAAATGTCCTCAAAGCAAACTGAATCACAGACACCCTCCCAAGATGTCCAGGCTCTGACCCTGGGACCTGTGGATGGACCTCAGATGGCAAGAGGGGCTGTGCAGATGTGATGGAATCACAGCTCTTGGGATGAGAGCGCTACCTTGGATCATCCAGCAGACTCTCAAAGTTTTCACAGGGGACCTGGAAGGAGGAGGAGGTAGGAGAGTGCAGGGAGGGGAAGTGCCCTGGAAAAGGAAGCAGAGACACCACTTTCGGGAGGTCAGAAGGCGGGGAGTTTTGGCAGCTTCTTGAAGGAGCTGGAAGAAGTAGATTTTCCCTCTTGCCAACTTGAAAGGAGACACCACATCGCTTTGGAGGGAGTCTGCCACAGGAGATGGTGTTTGTGCTCCATGCTCTAGAGCCCCTCCCCTCCCCCACCCCCAGAGTCAGGGCACCACCTCAGGGGGCAGGCACACTGGGAAAAAGTGCGGGGAGGGCACCAACAAGGCCAAGGGCATGTGAACAGTGCCCCTTGGGCGGGTCAGAAAGAGGCTCTCCTTGTGCACAGGCGATTGCCCACCCCACGTGCTGCGAGGGCACTCGGGTGGGGACCTGAGGATTCTGGGAAGCAGGCGCTGGCCGGGCCAGCCCCGGGGAATGGGTTCTGGGCAGACAGAGAGCCTCTCAGCCCACTCCGAGGGGCGGAGGCCTAGACCTCAGGGAGAGCGGGAGTCCCCACGCTTCATAAGGGGCTGCCCCAGGAGGCGTCTGTCTGTCTGGACTTAAGTCCGGGAAGTTCAAACCTCAGTGCTCCCGCACTGGGCTAGGGAGGGTGGGCTGGGCAGAAGTCCAGGGAAAGGCTGGGAGGTTATGGGGTCATCTTGGTTTCTGGTTTTTTTTTTTTTTTTTTTTGAGTTGGAGTCTCACTCTGTCGCCCAGACTGGAGTGCAGTGGCCGCTTCCGGCCACTGCAGCCTTGACCTGCTGGGCTCCGGCGATCCTTCCGCCTCAGCCTTCCGAGTAGCCGGAACTACAGGCATGCGCTACCATGCCCGGCTGATTTTTTGATTTATTGTAGAGATGAGGTCTCGCTGCCCAGGTGGGTCTCGAACCCGCGGGCTCAGGCAATCCACTCACCTCAGTCTCCCAAAGGCGCGGGATTACAGGCTGAGCCACCAAGCCCGGCTGGTTTCTGTTTTTGACCAGCGTGTTTTTGGTCCAAGTGTGCACCAAGTGTGCATTTGTCCCAGCACTGACTGATTATAAACTGTGTGCTCCCATGCGACTGAGGGGATAGCAGCTGGGGACACTCGGGTGGCAGAATAGATGAACTCCTGGCCCAGGATGATCCCTGGGGGTCACAGGTGGGCTTTGCCCTGAAGTGTGTTCTGTCACTCCCAGGTAAACCCCAGGGCATGGTTGGGGAAGAATGGTAGATTCTGTGAGACTTCAGCCCCAATACAAAAGGCTCTTGACCTGTAAGAGCAATTCTAACAATGGACTGAGTTTTCTGAGAGGGGAGGAGGCTGGGCCCTGACCCAGACCTTGACATTTAAGGGCACAGGATGTTCCACAGCTCCTGAGGAGAACTCTGGGAAGGCTGTGGCTCCTCAGCTTCTGTGAAGCCCCCCGCACCCAGGTAGGGGCCCCTCTGTCCACCTCAGCCTGGGCTCAAGGGTGAATGTTCATGGCTCAGGAGCCACACCGCCCACGGCCAGGGCAGCTGCAGACAGGGTTAGGGGCAGGGGTGGTAGGGGCTGGGGGCCTGTCCCAGCTCCTGCTGACCCTCAAGCCTGAAGGCTGTGTGTTTGTGTGCATGTCGTGGGTTGACATTTGACGTTGTTGGGGTGATAGTGAGCCTTTAGGCCTCCATATGTGGCTGCCATTTGTGAGCCAAGTGTTCTCCCCTCTCTTCAGAAGAGAGTGCACCTGTTTCCCAATGGCTGTTTGGCCTGCATTGTGGACAAGGTCCAGGAGGTTAAGGCCTTTTGAGGGCATCTACGCTTCCAGTGCCCCTGCAGATTGTAACCATAATCCATGGACTCCATCCCCTTAGCAGGTTTGGTGTTACCAGGTGTTTCATGGGTGCTTGGAGTTTTGGTTGCTAATTGTGACTGACAATTGGGGTGTTCCTTTGGCCCTTGGGTTCTGCTGCTTTCCATGTCGGCACTGATTTGATTTGGTTTAAAAAACCCTTAACGTTTTTAAAATAGGTTATACATATGAAACTTTTATTTACTTTAAGACAGTTTGATACAAAACCCTTTTGAGTGAACAGACCACATGGATGTGCAGTGGACAGCAATTTTCCTTTTCTCCTGATGCCAAAAGATCTGACAGTGTATCTAGCTTTGGAAAACACAGGAGTTACCTAAAAAATGATTTAACCAGGTGGAGATGGCCAGTTTTTAAATTGTATTATGTCAGACACAACAGATGATTTAACCTTAAAGTTAAATGCTTGAGCATTTTATTGATAATTTAGAAGGTTTAGCTGTTTGGAACCAATAATTTCAAATTAGTCATTCCTGTAACAAAGCATTTATATTAATAAAGATTTTTCTGGTCTTGGCTAGGTTTATAATTTTGTAATGTTTATGTTAAATCCTGGTATTTTAAAATCTCAATTAGTAGACCCAGATGAAATGTATGCTGATAATTTTAAAGATTTTTAAATATTATTATTAATTTTAAAGTTATCTTCATTTACCAAAAATTATTATTATTTTTTAACATATTTTTTATTTTAAAATTCTGGGTACAGTTAAGGGTTGGGTATATAAATATGCATTATTCAGGCACCCTTGTTGGTAAGGGGTGTCCCCCCATCCCCTGACAGATATCGACTACCGTTAATCCCACCACCCTTGCCCTCCCTGCCCTCCCCCATAGAGTCCCACCACTGTCGATCCTTTTCTTATGATAGATGTTCAAGGTCCACTTATGAGTGAGAACATGTGATACTCAGATCTTTGTTGCTGTGAAAGATCACTCAGTATTATAGACTCTAGTTCCATCAAGGTTGCTGCAAAATTCATGATTTTGTTCTTTTTTATAGCTGCGTAGTATTCCGTCATGTATGTGTACCACATTTTTTAATCCAGTCCTCTTTTGATGGACAGCATGGTTGGTTCCATGTTCTTGCTATTGTGAACAATGCTGCGATAAACATACGTGTGCAGGTATCTCTTTCATAGAGTGATTTGAGTTCTTCAGGGTATAGTCCCAGTAGGGGGATTGCAGGGTCATATGGGAGGTCGATATTTAGAGCTTTTAGGAATTGCCACACTGCTTTCCACAGAGGCTGCACTAGTTTACACTCCCACCAACAGTGGAGAAGTGTTCCCTTTTAGTCACATCCTCTCCAGCATCTTTTATTTTCTGAGTTATTGATAATGGCCATTCTGACTGGAGTTAGATGGTATCTCAGTGTAGTTTTAATTTGCATTTCCTTGATGATTAGTGAAGTTGAACATTTCTTTATGTGTCTGTTGGCCACTCATATGTCTTCTTTTGTAAAGTGTCTGTTCATATCTTTTGCCCACTTTGTAATGGGGTTGTTTGTTTTGTTTCTTTTCAGCACATTTGAGTTCCTTGTGGATCCAAGATGTTAGGCCTTTGTCAGACCTGGAGTTGGCAAATACTTTTTCCCAGTCTGTGGGCTGTCTCCCTGTTCTCTTCATGGTTTCTTTGGCTTTGCAGAAGCTTGTCAGTTTAATGAGATCCCACTTATTTTCTTATCTCTTATGACTCGTGTGTTTCGGGTTTTGTTCAGGAATTGAATGCCAGTTCCAATTTCCATAAGGGTGTGTCCTGCATTTTCTAAGGTTCTTATGGTTTGAGGTTTTACATTTAGGTCTTTGATTCATTTAGAGTTAATTTTTGTGTATGGGGATAGATAGGGGTCTTGTTTGAGTCTTCTGCATGTGGTCAGTCAGTTTTTCCAGCACCATTTACTGAATAGGTTCTCTTCTCCCTAGTGGTAGGTGGTGGAGGTTTTGTGGAAGATGAGTTGGTTGAGAAATTGAGGTTTTGCTTCTGGAATCTCAACTCTATTCCATTGGTCTATATGCCTGTTTTTGTACCAATATCAAGCTGCTTTGATTATCATAGCTTTATAGTAAAGTTTGAAGTCTGGTAATGTGATACCACCTGCTTTGTTTTTTTTTTGCTGAGGATTGTTCTGGCTATTCTTGGACGTTTGTGTTTCCATATGAATTCCTGTGTTGTTTTTTCTAGGTCTGAGAAGAATATTGCTGGTAATTTGATGGGTATTGCATTAAATCTGTAGATTGCCTTAGGTAAGATGGACATCTTCACAATGTTGATTCTTCCAACCCATGAGCATAGGATATTTTTCCACTTGTTTGTGTCATCTTTGATTTCTTTGAGCAGTGTTTTGTAGTTTTCATTGTAACGGTCTTTCATGTCCCTGGTTAGGAAGATGCCAAGATATTTCATTTTTTTGTGGTTATTGTGAATGGTATTGTGCTTTTTATCTGGGTTTCTGTTTATTTATTATTGGTGTAAAGAAATGCGATTGTCCTTTGCACATTTATTTTATACCCTGAGACTTTGCCAAAGTCCTTTATCAGTGCAAGCAGGCTTTTGACAGATTCTCTTGGGTTTTCAAGGTATACCATCATGTCGTCTGCAAAGAGAGATAATTTCCCCTCCTCTTTTCCTATTTGGATACCTCTGATTGCCTTTTCTTTTCTGATTGATTTAGCCAGGACTTCCAATACTATATTGAACGGGAGGGGAGAGAGTGGGCATCCTTGTCTTGTTCCAGTTTTCAGGGGAAATGGTTCCAATTTTCGTCTGTTTAGGAGTATGCTAGTTGTGGGTTTCACATAGATGGCTTTTACTATTTTGAGGTATGTTCCATGTATGCCTAGATGTTCGAGGGTTTTTAATCAAGAAGGGGTGCTGGATTTTATCAAAAGCTTTTTCTGCATCTAATGATATAATCATGTGGTTTTTGTTCTGACATCTGTTGATGTATTTAATTACATTTATTGTCTTGTGAATATTGAACCAATCTTGTGTCCCAGGGATGAAGCCTACTTGGTCATGATGGATGATTTTTGAGATGTGCTGTTGAATCTGGTTTGCTAGGATATTGTTGAGAATTTTAGCATCTATGTTCATCAAAGATATTGGCCTGTAGTTCTCTTTCTTTGTTGGGTCTTTACCTGGCTTGGGTATCAATGTGATGTTAGCATCATAAAATGATTTGGGGAGAGTTCCATCTTCCTCAATTGCCTGGAATACTTTCAGTAGAATTGGTATTAGCTCCTCCTTAAATGTCTTATAGAGTTCTGCTGGAAAGCCATCTTTTCCTGGGCTTTTTTTTTTTTTTGCAGGTAGTATTCTTATTACCTAGTCAATTTCCTTGATTGTTATTTGTCTATTTAGGGTCTTGATTTCTTCTTGTTTCAACCTATGCAGGTTGTGCAATGTCAGGAAGTCCTCCATTTCCTTAAGGTTTTCAAGTTTGTTTCCATACAAGTGTACACAGTAGTCTCTAATGATCTTTTGTATTTCTTCGGGGTCAGATGTGACTTCATCTTTTGTGTTTCTGATTGTGTTTATTTGGACTTTTTCTCTCTTTTTCTTGGTCAGTCTATCTAGGGGACCATTGATCTTGTTTATCCTTTCAAGGAACCATTTCTGTTTCATTGATTTTTTTGTATTATCTTTTTGCCATGTCCTGGATTTGGGCTTTTAATTTGGTGATCTGGATTCTTCTGCTGAAGTTAGAATTTTGGTGGTCTTGCTTTTCCAGCTTCCTTAGGTGACTTTGTGATCCTTCCATTATCTTCATGTGCGTTTCTAGAGATATGAGTTCCCCTCTTACTACAGCTTTCATGGCATCTCAGAGATTTTGGTAAGCTGTGTCTTCATTTTTGTTTGTTTCCAGGTATCTTTTAATCTCTGTTTTGATTTCATCATTACCCAGGAGTTGTTTAGCATCATGCTGTTTAGTGTCCATGTCTTTGTGGGTTTTGGGGGAAAATTGCTGGTGTTGATGTTTATTTTTATTCCACTATGGTCCGAGAAGGTGCATGGCAAAATTTTGATATTTTAAAATTTGCTTATGCTTGATTTATGGCCAAGTATGTGGTCGATCTTAGAGTACATTCTATGCGGTGGTGAGTAGAGTGTATATTCTGAGGTCATTGGATGAAGTGTTATGTAGGTATCAATTAAGTCCATTTGACCTCAAGTCACATTGAGGTTTCAGATGTTGTTGTTGCTTTTTTTGTCCTGATGATCTGTCTAGGGTTATGAGTGGGGTATTGAAGTCCCTAGCTATGATAGTGTTGGAATCAATACCTTTTTTTAGTTTACCTAGCTAGAAGCTGCTTTATGAAAGTTGGCACTCTTATGTTGGGTGCATAAATGTTTAGGATAGATATTTCTTGTTGATGGATTGAACATTTTATCATTATGTAGTGGCCTTCTGTGTCTTTTTAAAAAAAATTTTTTTTTAGCATTGGAATCAATTGTTTTATTGTAATGATATTTGGCTTACAATGGAATTTGACATTGAGAAACTTATTTTTAACAAAAAATTAAAATTGTACATCTTATATTTTTCTAACATGTGGTAAGGTGTGAAACAATCACCAATATCCATTGCAGGTTCATTGATACACATTGTGCAATAGTAATTTGTGTGACATTTTTCCCTGGTGTTTTTTTATTTGAGCAGACAATACAGTCTCATCTCATTTTCTTTCTCCTACATTAATAATATGTAATTTATTTTCCAGCTTGTTGTTCGAAGATGTAGAAGAATACACTTGTGATTCCTGAAAACCACTTCTCAGCTGTTTGATCAGAAGCTTGACAAATCTCAAATGGGATATGGGATTTTCATTGTTTCTGAGTGGAAAACTTCAAGAATACATACATTTTTGAAAAATTTGTGCTTGCATAAGTTTGTCCTGTTTAGTCACTAACAATCTCTGTATACCCTGAGAGGGAACATCCGAGTAGTTTGCTAGATTTATGATGTCCCCTTAGAGGAGACATCTGAATGCAAAGCATTATAACCACTTTACATATCCCTACTTATGGTGACCACTGTGTTGTTCTTTATTTACTATCCAAGTGTGTATCCCTCAATGCTATAGTTTTGTCTCCAGAAACACCTCAACTTTTAATCTACAAGCCTAAAAAAAAAAAATCTTGCACCTCTGTATTGCCTATAAATTGGTAGCTAGTTCTAGAGGTCATAGAATCTTTTTTAAATTCTGGCAACACAACTTCTTGGTGGTTCTGTGTTCTTCACCATGAGACACATAACATCTGGTTGTGTTCCTTTCTGCGATATTGGCAGGCATCAATACTCATAGCCTGAAACTACTGACTCAATACAAGAAGTAAAACAATGATCCTCTAATTTTAGAATTCCTTCTTTACAAGCTATTATACTTCCATAGGAATGAATTTCACCTCACCTACTGCTTGGTAATTCAATGGTATGGTGCATATGGAAAAGATAAGATACATGCTTGTTCCTAAGTGAGGCAAACACCATTGTGAACTCAAGATCGAATCCTATCTAATGTGATTAAAGCCCTTGCAGTTATTATCTTTTATTTTATAGAGATGACGTCTCACTATGCTGCTCAGACTGGTCTTGAACTCCTGGGCTCAAGCAACCCCCTCGCCTCAATCTCCCAAAGTGCTGGGATTACAGGCATGAACCACCATGCCTGGTCAGTCATTATCTTTAACTGATGCATGAAACCGTCCCATGTTTGGCCTGCAGAACCCTCTTCAATTTGGCTTCTAAATCCCTTTGATACAACTCCAGTCACCTTTCTTGTAAATATCCTGTCCAAACATAATATTTCAAGACCACAACCTAGGGTTGCTTATTGCTATGAAATTGTTCACTGTTTTTAGGTCTTATTCAGTGAACAGAGTCTAGAAATAAATAAGTACTTTTCTCCCCCAAATTAAAATACCTCACAATTTCTTACTGATATCTCTAATTCAAACTGAGTACCTTGAGGTTTTTACTGAACACCTATGTTTATTTTTCTTCTACACAGAATCTTGATTATTAAGAACACAAAGGATAGAATATCATATTCAATCACTTTACCCTATATTATGCACAGCAGTTTCAGGGTAGCAATGTCAATATTTCACCAATTACTAAAGTGTTTATTTTTTGAATGTTCTCCCCATCAAAAAAAAGTCATGTTGTATCTACATTGTCAGATCACATAGCTGTTACATGCTATAATCTCTTTTTTTTTTTTTTTTTTGAGTTGGAGTTTCACTCTGTCACCCAGACTGGAGTGCAGTGGCCGCTTCTGGCCGCCGCAACCTCTACCTGCTGGGTTCCAGCGATCCTGCCACCTCAGCCTTCTGAGTAGCCGGAATTACAGGCATGTGCTACCACGCCCGGCTGATTTTTTGATTTATTGTAGAGATGAGGTCTCACCAAGTTCCCCAGGCAGGTCTTGAACCTGTGGGCTCAGGCAATCCACTCACCTCAGCCTCCCAAAGGTGCGGGATTACAGGCTGAGCCACCGGTCTTTTAAAATTTTTGATAGCTTAAAGGCTATTTTGTCTGAGATTAAGATCGCAATTCCTCCTTTTGTGTTCCCTTCACCAGACAATTTGTTCCCATCCTCTTACTTTGAGTCTGTGAGTGTCCTTTCTAGTGAAGTGAGTCTCTTGAAGGCAATACATTTTTGCCTGGTAATATTTTATCCATTTTGCCATTCTATGTCTTTTCAGTGGTGCATTTAGTCCATTCACATTTATGCTAATTATTGAAATGTGAGAATTGAT
>JAPVLO010006191.1:0-18831 GCA_027257055.1 Cephalopachus bancanus | reverse complement strand
TGCTGAAACGTTTGCTCTTTTGACACGGGCGTCTAATAATGAATACAATGGCTCTTCGGCTTCGTTTGCCAGCCAGGCCTGAGAGCCTTTGTTTTCTTTCCCGAAAATAAGAGTCTTCCATGGGAGACATTCCTCAAAACTGCACGTCACTGAAGGGGGCAACAACTATTAACCTGGCTTTGCCTGTTGTGTGGTACCGGATTCTCCCCGTTTCCCTTCACCGTGTATTCTACTCCATTGAGTGCATATGCCTGGCAGAGCTGTATTCAATGTTTCCTACTCCATTGAGTGCATATGCCTGGCAGAGCTGAATTCAATGTTTCCTGTAGCAGAATGCACCGCTCCATGGTGCCACACTGAGTGAAATGACCGATTCAGTGCTATTCTGGGAAAGCATTATTTGTTCACCTATTGACTTCTAAAGTGTTTTGGATTTGGCTTGTCGGTCTTCTATCAAAAGCATTTGCTCTTGCGATGGCATTTACGAGTAAGAGCTGACAGGCTTCGCTGGCTTGATGGGAGTGTGTATCAGGTTGGGAAACGCTGCGTCAAACATTTCCTGCATTGTTATTTAGTTCCTAGGAGTTTTATTCTGGCTTGGTGTATGGTGCCATCAAAGAATCTCAAGCTACAGCTTGATTTGGCCTAGCAGAGCCTTACGTCAATACTTCACATGTAGGAATGAGCATGTAAACTGTGCCCCACTGAGTCAAAGGAATGCTACACACTTACGAGTAGAAAAGCAGTACTGGCTTTCTGTTTGAATCCACAAAATTTTCACCCCTTGGCATTTCTCTATGCTAAGAAATGCAGTTGCTCTCCCGTTTGCCTTGCTGAATAAGCATCGACGGCCTCTGTTAGGCTTGCTGTGAATGTGCATTTTCCTTGGGAACGAGGTTTTCAAATGTGTGCTGCACTATTTATGGGCTATCAATTTGATTCTAACTCGGTGCATGCTGCAATACATGGGTCTCACAGTTTTCTCCTCATTTGGCGTTAGGCTCTGCAGAGTGCATTTGTTTGACCTGAAGTTCATTCATAGGACACGTAATGGAATGTGCAGCTTAAGGGTGCCACACGGGGGGCAATGGGAACTCCCCAGTAGAGGAAGAATGCATTGCCTGCTGAAGTCACCGGGTGACATCTGAAGTGTTTCTGCTTTACAAATTTTTGTGTGGTCAGATACACAGATGCTCTGCCAAATGCACTGACGGAGAAGAGCGGACTGCCTTGGTTGTGTTTGTTTTGAATGTCAATCTTCCTTGGATAGTGCTGTGTGCAAAGGAAGCTGCACTGTTACTTCCTGGCACTGAGTCCTAGAAGGCATTGGTGCATGCTGTAATTCCTGATTCTCACTTGTTCCCTTTCATGTAGATTACGCTCTACAGGGTGACTGCTTGGGCGTGCAGCTTGTCAAACTTTCACATTCAGGAATGCTCAACCCCACTGTGCCGCAGAGAAGGATCTGAGACAGTCACAGTTACTTGTGGGAAAGCATTACGTGTGACCCGGGAGAATTCTGAATTCTGAATTTCCTCTTAAGGGAAAGCAATTACACTGTGGATCGCTGTTGGGAATAGCCTTTCTGAGGACGGTCGTGCACAGGCATCTTCCTTGGTGGAGTCTGTGCCCAATGTGTGCTGCAGCCTTATCTCTTTGCTATGACTTTTATACTTCACTGCTGCCTGCTGTAATACCTCGTTCTCACTCTTTCCCCTTGACTTGTGTTCCTTTCCATACAGGGCCTTTGCTCCCGAGAGGGAACGTCCGGGTTTCACAGATCGAAACCTGCAATACCTAAATGCCCCAATGAGTGACCTTAGTGCTCCACAGTTACGGGCAGGAGAGCATTATTTGTTTATGGGGAGAATTCTAAATTGGTTTTCCCTATTGCATTTAAACCTAAAAAGGACTACCAATGCTGTGCCGGTTTCATGTATGGATAAGCACGGAGAGCCTATGCAAAACTGGTGGTGAAGGTGGGTCTTCCCGGGGACACGCTATTGAAGCGTGCGCTGCACTGCCACGCATTGGCAGTCTCTGATAAGCTGGTTTCTGTGCATGCCCTCCTACCCGAGGCCAAGAGCTTCCCTGTATATGCCCTACACCAGTCAGGGAGCATGTGGTGACCAGAGTGCAACTTGAGGTGCTGCACTGACTGGAACCAGATCTCCACAGCCATTGGTAGCAAAGCATGCTTCATTCACCGGTGAATGCTGAAACGTTTGCTCTTTTGACACGGGCGTCTAATAATGAATACAATGGCTCTTCGGCTTCGTTTGCCAGCCAGGCCTGAGAGCCTTTGTTTTCTTTCCCGAAAATAAGAGTCTTCCATGGGAGACATTCCTCAAAACTGCACGTCACTGAAGGGGGCAACAACTATTAACCTGGCTTTGCCTGTTGTGTGGTACCGGATTCTCCCCGTTTCCCTTCACCGTGTATTCTACTCCATTGAGTGCATATGCCTGGCAGAGCTGTATTCAATGTTTCCTACTCCATTGAGTGCATATGCCTGGCAGAGCTGAATTCAATGTTTCCTGTAGCAGAATGCACCGCTCCATGGTGCCACACTGAGTGAAATGACCGATTCAGTGCTATTCTGGGAAAGCATTATTTGTTCACCTATTGACTTCTAAAGTGTTTTGGATTTGGCTTGTCGGTCTTCTATCAAAAGCATTTGCTCTTGCGATGGCATTTACGAGTAAGAGCTGACAGGCTTCGCTGGCTTGATGGGAGTGTGTATCAGGTTGGGAAACGCTGCGTCAAACATTTCCTGCATTGTTATTTAGTTCCTAGGAGTTTTATTCTGGCTCGGTGTATGGTGCCATCAAAGAATCTCAAGCTACAGCTTGATTTGGCCTAGCAGAGCCTTACGTCAATACTTCACATGTAGGAATGAGCATGTAAACTGTGCCCCACTGAGTCAAAGGAATGCTACACACTTACGAGTAGAAAAGCAGTACTGGCTTTCTGTTTGAATCCACAAAATTTTCACCCCTTGGCATTTCTCTATGCTAAGAAATGCAGTTGCTCTCCCGTTTGCCTTGCTGAATAAGCATCGACGGCCTCTGTTAGGCTTGCTGTGAATGTGCATTTTCCTTGGGAACGAGGTTTTCAAATGTGTGCTGCACTATTTATGGGCTATCAATTTGATTCTAACTCGGTGCATGCTGCAATACATGGGTCTCACAGTTTTCTCCTCATTTGGCGTTAGGCTCTGCAGAGTGCATTTGTTTGACCTGAAGTTCATTCATAGGACACGTATGGAATGTGCAGCTTAAGGGTGCCACACGGGGGGCAATGGGAACTCCCCAGTAGAGGAAGAATGCATTGCCTGCTGAAGTCACCGGGTGACATCTGAAGTGTTTCTGCTTTACAAATTTTTGTGTGTCGTCAGATACACAGATGCTCTGCCAAATGCACTGACGGAGAAGAGCGGACTGCTTGGTTGTGTTTGTTTTGAATGTCAATCTTCCTTGGATAGTGCTGTGTGCAAAGGAAGCTGCACTGTTACTTCCTGGCACTGAGTCTAGAGTCTAGAAGGCATTGGTGCATGCTGTAATTTGATTCTCACTGTTCCTTTCATGTAGATTACGCTCTACAGGGTGACTGCTTGGGCGTGCAGCTTGTCAAACTTTCACATTCAGGAATGCTCAACCCACTGTGCCGCAGAGAAGGATCTGAGACAGTCACAGTTACTTGTGGGAAAGCATTACGTGTGACCCGGGAGAATTCTGAATTCTGAATTTCCCTTAAGGGAAAGCAATTACACTGTGGATCGCTGTTGGGAATAGCCTTTCTGAGGACGGTCGTGCACAGGCATCTTCCTTGGTGGAGTCTGTGCCCAATGTGTGCTGCAGCCTTATCTCTTTGCTATGACTTTTATACTTCACTGCTGCCTGCTGTAATACCTCGTTCTCACTCTTTCCCCTTGACTTGTGTTCCTTTCCATACAGGGCCTTTGCTCCCGAGAGGGAACGTCCGGGTTTCACAGATCGAAACCTGCAATACCTAAATGCCCCAATGAGTGACCTTAGTGCTCCACAGTTACGGGCAGGAGAGCATTATTTGTTTATGGGGAGAATTCTAAATTGGTTTTCCCTATTGCATTTAAACCTAAAAGGACTACCAATGCTGTGCGGTTTCATGTATGGATAAGCACGGAGAGCCTATGCAAAACTGGTGGTGAAGGTGGGTCTTCCCGGGGACACGCTATTGAAGCGTGCGCTGCACTGCCACGCATTGGCAGTCTCTGATAAGCTGGTTTTGTGCATGCCCTCCTACCCGAGGCCAAGAGCTTCCTGTATATGCCCTACACCAGTCAGGGAGCATGTGGTGACCAGAGTGCAACTTGAGGTGCTGCACTGACTGGAACCAGATCTCCACAGCCATTGGTAGCAAAGCTTGCTTCATTCACCGGTGAATGCTGAAACGTTTGCTCTTTTGACACGGGCGTCTAATAATGAATACAATGGCTCTTCGGCTTCGTTTGCCAGCCAGGCCTGAGAGCCTTTGTTTTCTTTCCGAAAATAAGAGTCTTCCATGGAGACATTCCTCAAAACTGCACGTCACTGAAGGGGGCAACAACTATTAACCTGGCTTTGCCTGTTGTGTGGTACCGGATTCTCCCCGTTTCCCTTCACCGTGTATTCTACTCCATTGAGTGCATATGCCTGGCAGAGCTGTATTCAATGTTTCCTACTCCATTGAGTGCATATGCCTGGCAGAGCTGAATTCAATGTTTCCTGTAGCAGAATGCACCGCTCCATGGTGCCACACTGAGTGAAATGACCGATTCAGTGCTATTCTGGGAAAGCATTATTTGTTCACCTATTGACTTCTAAAGTGTTTTGGATTTGGCTTGTCGGTCTTCTATCAAAAGCATTTGCTCTTGCGATGGCATTTACGAGTAAGAGCTGACAGGCTTCGCTGGCTTGATGGGAGTGTGTATCAGGTTGGGAAACGCTGCGTCAAACATTTCCTGCATTGTTATTTAGTTCCTAGGAGTTTTATTCTGGCTCGGTGTATGGTGCCATCAAAGAATCTCAAGCTACAGCTTGATTTGGCCTAGCAGAGCCTTACGTCAATACTTCACATGTAGGAATGAGCATGTAAATTGTGCCCCACTGAGTCAAAGGAATGCTACACACTTACGAGTAGAAAAGCAGTACTGGCTTTCTGTTTGAATCCACAAAATTTTCACCCCTTGGCATTTCTCTATGCTAAGAAATGCAGTTACTCTCCCGTTTGCCTTGCTGAATAAGCATCGACGGCCTCTGTTAGGCTTGCTGTGAATGTGCATTTTCCTTGGGAACGAGGTTTTCAAATGTGTGCTGCACTATTTATGGGCTATCAATTTGATTCTAACTCGGTGCATGCTGCAATACATGGGTCTCACAGTTTTCTCCTCATTTGGCGTTAGGCTCTGCAGAGTGCATTTGTTTGACCTGAAGTTCATTCATAGGACACGTAATGGAATGTGCAGCTTAAGGGTGCCACACGGGGGGCAATGGGAACTCCCCAGTAGAGGAAGAATGCATTGCCTGCTGAAGTCACCGGGTGACATCTGAAGTGTTTCTGCTTTACAAATTTTTGTGTGGTCAGATACACAGATGCTCTGCCAAATGCACTGACGGAGAAGAGCGGACTGCCTTGGTTGTGTTTGTTTTGAATGTCAATCTTCCTTGGATAGTGCTGTGTGCAAAGGAAGCTGCACTGTTACTTCCTGGCACTGAGTCCTAGAAGGCATTGGTGCATGCTGTAATTCCTGATTCTCACTTGTTCCCTTTCATGTAGATTACGCTCTACAGGGTGACTGCTTGGGCGTGCAGCTTGTCAAACTTTCACATTCAGGAATGCTCAACCCCACTGTGCCGCAAAGAAGGATCTGAGACAGTCACAGTTACTTGTGGGAAAGCATTACGTGTGACCCGGGAGAATTCTGAATTCTGAATTTCCTCTTAAGGGAAAGCAATTACACTGTGGATCGCTGTTCGGAATAGCCTTTCTGAGGACGGTCGTGCACAGGCATCTTCCTTGGTGGAGTCTGTGCCCAATGTGTGCTGCAGCCTTATCTCTTTGCTATGACTTTTATACTTCACTGCTGCCTGCTGTAATACCTCGTTCTCACTCTTTCCCCTTGACTTGTGTTCCTTTCCATACAGGGCCTTTGCTCCCGAGAGGGAACGTCCGGGTTTCACAGATCGAAACCTGCAATACCTAAATGCCCCAATGAGTGACCTTAGTGCTCCACAGTTACGGACAGGAGAGCATTATTTGTTTATGGGGAGAATTCTAAATTGGTTTTCCCTATTGCATTTAAACCTAAAAAGGACTACCAATGCTGTGCCGGTTTCATGTATGGATAAGCACGGAGAGCCTATGCAAAACTGGTGGTGAAGGTGGGTCTTCCCGGGGACACGCTATTGAAGCGTGCGCTGCACTGCCACGCATTGGCAGTCTCTGATAAGCTGGTTCTGTGCATGCCCTCCTACCCGATGCCAAGAGCTTCCCTGTATATGCCCTACACCAGTCAGGGAGCATGTGGTGACCAGAGTGCAACTTGAGGTGCTGCACTGACTGGAACCAGATCTCCACAGCCATTGGTAGCAAAGCATGCTTCATTCACCGGTGAATGCTGAAACGTTTGCTCTTTTGACACGGGCGTCTAATAATGAATACAATGGCTCTTCGGCTTCGTTTGCCAGCCAGGCCTGAGAGCCTTTGTTTTCTTTCCCGAAAATAAGAGTCTTCCATGGGAGA
This sequence comes from Cephalopachus bancanus, assembly GCA_027257055.1. Lineage (NCBI taxonomy): Eukaryota > Metazoa > Chordata > Mammalia > Primates > Tarsiidae > Cephalopachus > Cephalopachus bancanus. The sequence continues at coordinate 12,069 of JAPVLO010006191.1, read as the reverse complement.
CATTCCTCAAAACTGCACGTCACTGAATGGGGCAACAACTATTAACCTGGCTTTGCCTGTTGTGTGGTACCGGATTCTCCCCGTTTCCCTTCACCGTGTATTCTACTCCATTGAGTGCATATGCCTGGCAGAGCTGTATTCAATGTTTCCTACTCCATTGAGTGCATATGCCTGGCAGAGCTGAATTCAATGTTTCCTGTAGCAGAATGCACCGCTCCATGGTGCCACACTGAGTGAAATGACCGATTCAGTGCTATTCTGGGAAAGCATTATTTGTTCACCTATTGACTTCTAAAGTGTTTTGGATTTGGCTTGTCGGTCTTCTATCAAAAGCATTTGCTCTTGCGATGGCATTTACGAGTAAGAGCTGACAGGCTTCGCTGGCTTGATGGGAGTGTGTATCAGGTTGGGAAACGCTGCGTCAAACATTTCCTGCATTGTTATTTAGTTCCTAGGAGTTTTATTCTGGCTTGGTGTATGGTGCCATCAAAGAATCTCAAGCTACAGCTTGATTTGGCCTAGCAGAGCCTTACGTCAATACTTCACATGTAGGAATGAGCATGTAAATTGTGCCCCACTGAGTCAAAGGAATGCTACACACTTACGAGTAGAAAAGCAGTACTGGCTTTCTGTTTGAATCCACAAAATTTTCACCCCTTGGCATTTCTCTATGCTAAGAAATGCAGTTACTCTCCCGTTTGCCTTGCTGAATAAGCATCGACGGCCTCTGTTAGGCTTGCTGTGAATGTGCATTTTCCTTGGGAACGAGGTTTTCAAATGTGTGCTGCACTATTTATGGGCTATCAATTTGATTCTAACTCGGTGCATGCTGCAATACATGGGTCTCACAGTTTTCTCCTCATTTGGCGTTAGGCTCTGCAGAGTGCATTTGTTTGACCTGAAGTTCATTCATAGGACACGTAATGGAATGTGCAGCTTAAGGGTGCCACACGGGGGGCAATGGGAACTCCCCAGTAGAGGAAGAATGCATTGCCTGCTGAAGTCACCGGGTGACATCTGAAGTGTTTCTGCTTTACAAATTTTTGTGTGGTCAGATACACAGATGCTCTGCCAAATGCACTGACGGAGAAGAGCGGACTGCCTTGGTTGTGTTTGTTTTGAATGTCAATCTTCCTTGGATAGTGCTGTGTGCAAAGGAAGCTGCACTGTTACTTCCTGGCACTGAGTCCTAGAAGGCATTGGTGCATGCTGTAATTCCTGATTCTCACTTGTTCCCTTTCATGTAGATTACGCTCTACAGGGTGACTGCTTGGGCGTGCAGCTTGTCAAACTTTCACATTCAGGAATGCTCAACCCCACTGTGCCGCAAAGAAGGATCTGAGACAGTCACAGTTACTTGTGGGAAAGCATTACGTGTGACCCGGGAGAATTCTGAATTCTGAATTTCCTCTTAAGGGAAAGCAATTACACTGTGGATCGCTGTTCGGAATAGCCTTTCTGAGGACGGTCGTGCACAGGCATCTTCCTTGGTGGAGTCTGTGCCCAATGTGTGCTGCAGCCTTATCTCTTTGCTATGACTTTTATACTTCACTGCTGCCTGCTGTAATACCTCGTTCTCACTCTTTCCCCTTGACTTGTGTTCCTTTCCATACAGGGCCTTTGCTCCCGAGAGGGAACGTCCGGGTTTCACAGATCGAAACCTGCAATACCTAAATGCCCCAATGAGTGACCTTAGTGCTCCACAGTTACGGACAGGAGAGCATTATTTGTTTATGGGGAGAATTCTAAATTGGTTTTCCCTATTGCATTTAAACCTAAAAAGGACTACCAATGCTGTGCCGGTTTCATGTATGGATAAGCACGGAGAGCCTATGCAAAACTGGTGGTGAAGGTGGGTCTTCCCGGGGACACGCTATTGAAGCGTGCGCTGCACTGCCACGCATTGGCAGTCTCTGATAAGCTGGTTTTGTGCATGCCCTCCTACCCGATGCCAAGAGCTTCCCTGTATATGCCCTACACCAGTCAGGGAGCATGTGGTGACCAGAGTGCAACTTGAGGTGCTGCACTGACTGGAACCAGATCTCCACAGCCATTGGTAGCAAAGCATGCTTCATTCACCGGTGAATGCTGAAACGTTTGCTCTTTTGACACGGGCGTCTAATAATGAATACAATGGCTCTTCGGCTTCGTTTGCCAGCCAGGCCTGAGAGCCTTTGTTTTCTTTCCCGAAAATAAGAGTCTTCCATGGGAGACATTCCTCAAAACTGCACGTCACTGAATGGGGCAACAACTATTAACCTGGCTTTGCCTGTTGTGTGGTACCGGATTCTCCCGTTTCCCTTCACCGTGTATTCTACTCCATTGAGTGCATATGCCTGGCAGAGCTGTATTCAATGTTTCCTACTCCATTGAGTGCATATGCCTGGCAGAGCTGAATTCAATGTTTCCTGTAGCAGAATGCACCGCTCCATGGTGCCACACTGAGTGAAATGACCGATTCAGTGCTATTCTGGGAAAGCATTATTTTTTCACCTATTGACTTCTAAAGTGTTTTGGATTTGGCTTGTCGGTCTTCTATCAAAAGCATTTGCTCTTGCGATGGCATTTACGAGTAAGAGCTGACAGGCTTCGCTGGCTTGATGGGAGTGTGTATCAGGTTGGGAAACGCTGCGTCAAACATTTCCTGCATTGTTATTTAGTTCCTAGGAGTTTTATTCTGGCTTGGTGTATGGTGCCATCAAAGAATCTCAAGCTACAGCTTGATTTGGCCTAGCAGAGCCTTACGTCAATACTTCACATGTAGGAATGAGCATGTAAATTGTGCCCCACTGAGTCAAAGGAATGCTACACACTTACGAGTAGAAAAGCAGTACTGGCTTTCTGTTTGAATCCACAAAATTTTCACCCCTTGGCATTTCTCTATGCTAAGAAATGCAGTTACTCTCCCGTTTGCCTTGCTGAATAAGCATCGACGGCCTCTGTTAGGCTTGCTGTGAATGTGCATTTTCCTTGGGAACGAGGTTTTCAAATGTGTGCTGCACTATTTATGGGCTATCAATTTGATTCTAACTCGGTGCATGCTGCAATACATGGGTCTCACAGTTTTCTCCTCATTTGGCGTTAGGCTCTGCAGAGTGCATTTGTTTGACCTGAAGTTCATTCATAGGACACGTAATGGAATGTGCAGCTTAAGGGTGCCACACGGGGGGCAATGGGAACTCCCCAGTAGAGGAAGAATGCATTGCCTGCTGAAGTCACCGGGTGACATCTGAAGTGTTTCTGCTTTACAAATTTTTGTGTGGTCAGATACACAGATGCTCTGCCAAATGCACTGACGGAGAAGAGCGGACTGCCTTGGTTGTGTTTGTTTTGAATGTCAATCTTCCTTGGATAGTGCTGTGTGCAAAGGAAGCTGCACTGTTACTTCCTGGCACTGAGTCCTAGAAGGCATTGGTGCATGCTGTAATTCCTGATTCTCACTTGTTCCCTTTCATGTAGATTACGCTCTACAGGGTGACTGCTTGGGCGTGCAGCTTGTCAAACTTTCACATTCAGGAATGCTCAACCCCACTGTGCCGCAAAGAAGGATCTGAGACAGTCACAGTTACTTGTGGGAAAGCATTACGTGTGACCCGGGAGAATTCTGAATTCTGAATTTCCTCTTAAGGGAAAGCAATTACACTGTGGATCGCTGTTCGGAATAGCCTTTCTGAGGACGGTCGTGCACAGGCATCTTCCTTGGTGGAGTCTGTGCCCAATGTGTGCTGCAGCCTTATCTCTTTGCTATGACTTTTATACTTCACTGCTGCCTGCTGTAATACCTCGTTCTCACTCTTTCCCCTTGACTTGTGTTCCTTTCCATACAGGGCCTTTGCTCCCGAGAGGGAACGTCCGGGTTTCACAGATCGAAACCTGCAATACCTAAATGCCCCAATGAGTGACCTTAGTGCTCCACAGTTACGGGCAGGAGAGCATTATTTGTTTATGGGGAGAATTCTAAATTGGTTTTCCCTATTGCATTTAAACCTAAAAAGGACTACCAATGCTGTGCCGGTTTCATGTATGGATAAGCACGGAGAGCCTATGCAAAACTGGTGGTGAAGGTGGGTCTTCCCGGGGACACGCTATTGAAGCGTGCGCTGCACTGCCACGCATTGGCAGTCTCTGATAAGCTGGTTTTGTGCATGCCCTCCTACCCGATGCCAAGAGCTTCCCTGTATATGCCCTACACCAGTCAGGGAGCATGTGGTGACCAGAGTGCAACTTGAGGTGCTGCACTGACTGGAACCAGATCTCCACAGCCATTGGTAGCAAAGCATGCTTCATTCACCGGTGAATGCTGAAACGTTTGCTCTTTTGACACGGGCGTCTAATAATGAATACAATGGCTCTTCGGCTTCGTTTGCCAGCCAGGCCTGAGAGCCTTTGTTTTCTTTCCCGAAAATAAGAGTCTTCCATGGGAGACATTCCTCAAAACTGCACGTCACTGAAGGGGGCAACAACTATTAACCTGGCTTTGCCTGTTGTGTGGTACCGGATTCTCCCGTTTCCCTTCACCGTGTATTCTACTCCATTGAGTGCATATGCCTGGCAGAGCTGTATTCAATGTTTCCTACTCCATTGAGTGCATATGCCTGGCAGAGCTGAATTCAATGTTTCCTGTAGCAGAATGCACCGCTCCATGGTGCCACACTGAGTGAAATGACCGATTCAGTGCTATTCTGGGAAAGCATTATTTGTTCACCTATTGACTTCTAAAGTGTTTTGGATTTGGCTTGTCGGTCTTCTATCAAAAGCATTTGCTCTTGCGATGGCATTTACGAGTAAGAGCTGACAGGCTTCGCTGGCTTGATGGGAGTGTGTATCAGGTTGGGAAACGCTGCGTCAAACATTTCCTGCATTGTTATTTAGTTCCTAGGAGTTTTATTCTGGCTTGGTGTATGGTGCCATCAAAGAATCTCAAGCTACAGCTTGATTTGGCCTAGCAGAGCCTTACGTCAATACTTCACATGTAGGAATGAGCATGTAAATTGTGCCCCACTGAGTCAAAGGAATGCTACACACTTACGAGTAGAAAAGCAGTACTGGCTTTCTGTTTGAATCCACAATTTTCACCCCTTGGCATTTCTCTATGCTAAGAAATGCAGTTGCTCTCCCGTTTGCCTTGCTGAATAAGCATCGACGGCCTCTGTTAGGCTTGCTGTGAATGTGCATTTTCCTTGGGAACGAGGTTTTCAAATGTGTGCTGCACTATTTATGGGCTATCAATTTGATCCTAACTCGGTGCATGCTGCAATACATGGGTCTCACAGTTTTCTCCTCATTTGGCGTTAGGCTCTGCAGAGTGCATTTGTTTGACCTGAAGTTCATTCATAGGACACGTAATGGAATGTGCAGCTTAAGGGTGCCACACGGGGGGCAATGGGAACTCCCCAGTAGAGGAAGAATGCATTGCCTGCTGAAGTCACCGGGTGACATCTGAAGTGTTTCTGCTTTACAAATTTTTGTGTGGTCAGATACACAGATGCTCTGCCAAATGCACTGACGGAGAAGAGCGGACTGCCTTGGTTGTGTTTGTTTTGAATGTCAATCTTCCTTGGATAGTGCTGTGTGCAAAGGAAGCTGCACTGTTACTTCCTGGCACTGAGTCCTAGAAGGCATTGGTGCATGCTGTAATTCCTGATTCTCACTTGTTCCCTTTCATGTAGATTACGCTCTACAGGGTGACTGCTTGGGCGTGCAGCTTGTCAAACTTTCACATTCAGGAATGCTCACCCCACTGTGCCGCAAAGAAGGATCTGAGACAGTCACAGTTACTTGTGGGAAAGCATTACGTGTGACCGGGAGAATTCTGAATTCTGAATTTCCTCTTAAGGGAAAGCAATTACACTGTGGATCGCTGTTGGGAATAGCCTTTCTGAGGACGGTCGTGCACAGGCATCTTCCTTGGTGGAGTCTGTGCCCAATGTGTGCTGCAGCCTTATCTCTTTGCTATGACTTTTATACTTCACTGCTGCCTGCTGTAATACCTCGTTCTCACTCTTTCCCCTTGACTTGTGTTCCTTTCCATACAGGGCCTTTGCTCCGAGAGGGAACGTCCGGGTTTCACAGATCGAAACCTGCAATACCTAAATGCCCCAATGAGTGACCTTAGTGCTCCACAGTTACGGGCAGGAGAGCATTATTTGTTTTGGGGAGAATTCTAAATTGGTTTTCCCTATTGCATTTAAACCTAAAAAGGACTACCAATGCTGTGCCGGTTTCATGTATGGATAAGCACGGAGAGCCTATGCAAAACTGGTGGTGAAGGTGGGTCTTCCCGGGGACACGCTATTGAAGCGTGCGCTGCACTGCCACGCATTGGCAGTCTCTGATAAGCTGGTTCTGTGCATGCCCTCCTACCGATGCCAAGAGCTTCCCTGTATATGCCCTACACCAGTCAGGGAGCATGTGGTGACCAGAGTGCAACTTGAGGTGCTGCACTGACTGGAACCAGATCTCCACAGCCATTGGTAGCAAAGCATGCTTCATTCACCGGTGAATGCTGAAACGTTTGCTCTTTTGACACGGGCGTCTAATAATGAATACAATGGCTCTTCGGCTTCGTTTGCCAGCCAGGCCTGAGAGCCTTTGTTTTCTTTCCCGAAATAAGAGTCTTCCATGGGAGACATTCCTCAAAACTGCACGTCACTGAATGGGGCAACAACTATTAACCTGGCTTTGCCTGTTGTGTGGTACCGGATCTCCCCGTTTCCCTTCACCGTGTATTCTACTCCATTGAGTGCATATGCCTGGCAGAGCTGTATTCAATGTTTCCTACTCCATTGAGTGCATATGCCTGGCAGAGCTGAATTCAATGTTTCCTGTAGCAGAATGCACCGCTCCATGGTGCCACACTGAGAGTGAAATGACCGATTCAGTGCTATTCTGGGAAAGCATTATTTGTTCACCTATTGACTTCTAAAGTGTTTTGGATTTGGCTTGTCGGTCTTCTATCAAAAGCATTTGCTCTTGCGATGGCATTTACGAGTAAGAGCTGACAGGCTTCGCTGGCTTGATGGGAGTGTGTATCAGGTTGGGAAACGCTGCGTCAAACATTTCCTGCATTGTTATTTAGTTCCTAGGAGTTTTATTCTGGCTCGGTGTATGGTGCCATCAAAGAATCTCAAGCTACAGCTTGATTTGGCCTAGCAGAGCCTTACGTCAATACTTCACATGTAGGAATGAGCATGTAAATTGTGCCCCACTGAGTCAAAGGAATGCTACACACTTACGAGTAGAAAAGCAGTACTGGCTTTCTGTTTGAATCCACAAAATTTTCCACCCTTGGCATTTCTCTATGCTAAGAAATGCAGTTGCTCTCCGTTTGCCTTGCTGAATAAGCATCGACGGCCTCTGTTAGGCTTGCTGTGAATGTGCATTTTCCTTGGGAACGAGGTTTTCAAATGTGTGCTGCACTATTTATGGGCTATCAATTTGATTCTAACTCGGTGCTGCTGCAATACATGGGTCTCACAGTTTTCTCCTCATTTGGCGTTAGGCTCTGCAGAGTGCATTTGTTTGACCTGAAGTTCATTCATAGGACACGTAATGGAATGTGCAGCTTAAGGGTGCCACACGGGGGGCAATGGGAACTCCCCAGTAGAGGAAGAATGCATTGCCTGCTGAAGTCACCGGGTGACATCTGAAGTGTTTCTGCTTTACAAATTTTTGTGTGGTCAGATACACAGATGCTCTGCCAAATGCACTGACGGAGAAGAGCGGACTGCCTTGGTTGTGTTTGTTTTGAATGTCAATCTTCCTTGGATAGTGCTGTGTGCAAAGGAAGCTGCACTGTTACTTCCTGGCACTGAGTCCTAGAAGGCATTGGTGCATGCTGTAATTCCTGATTCTCACTTGTTCCCTTTCATGTAGATTACGCTCTACAGGGTGACTGCTTGGGCGTGCAGCTTGTCAAACTTTCACATTCAGGAATGCTCAACCCCACTGTGCCGCAAGAGAAGGATCTGAGACAGTCACAGTTACTTGTGGGGAAAGCATTACGTGTGACCCGGGAGAATTCTGAATTCTGAATTTCCTCTTAAGGGAAAGCAATTACACTGTGGATCGCTGTTGGGAATAGCCTTTCTGAGGACGGTCGTGCACAGGCATCTTCCTTGGTGGAGTCTGTGCCCAATGTGTGCTGCAGCCTTATCTCTTTGCTATGACTTTTATACTTCACTGCTGCCTGCTGTAATACCTCGTTCTCACTCTTTCCCCTTGACTTGTGTTCCTTTCCATACAGGGCCTTTGCTCCCGAGAGGGAACGTCCGGGTTTCACAGATCGAAACCTGCAATACCTAAATGCCCCAATGAGTGACTTAGTGCTCCACAGTTACGGACAGGAGAGCATTATTTGTTTATGGGGAGAATTCTAAATTGGTTTTCCCTATTGCATTTAAACCTAAAAAGGACTACAATGCTGTGCCGGTTTCATGTATGGATAAGCACGGAGAGCCTATGCAAAACTGGTGGTGAAGGTGGGTCTTCCCGGGGACACGCTATTGAAGCGTGCGCTGCACTGCCACGCATTGGCAGTCTCTGATAAGCTGGTTCTGTGCATGCCCTCCTACCCGATGCCAAGAGCTTCCTGTATATGCCCTACACCAGTCAGGGAGCATGGGGTGACCACAGTGCAACTTGAGGTGCTGCACTGACTGGAACCAGATCTCCACAGCCATTGGTAGCAAAGCATGCTTCATTCACCGGTGAATGCTGAAACGTTTGCTCTTTTGACACGGGCGTCTAATAATGAATACAATGGCTCTTCGGCTTCGTTTGCCAGCCAGGCCTGAGAGCCTTTGTTTTCTTTCCCGAAAATAAGAGTCTTCCATGGGAGACATTCCTCAAAACTGCACGTCACTGAAGGGGGCAACAACTATTAACCTGGCTTTGCCTGTTGTGTGGTACCGGATTCTCCCGTTTCCTTCACCGTGTATTCTACTCCATTGAGTGCATATGCCTGGCAGAGCTGTATTCAATGTTTCCTACTCCATTGAGTGCATATGCCTGGCAGAGCTGAATTCAATGTTTCCTGTAGCAGAATGCACCGCTCCATGGTGCCACACTGAGTGAAATGACCGATTCAGTGCTATTCTGGAAAGCATTATTTGTTCACCTATTGACTTCTAAAGTGTTTTGGATTTGGCTTGTCGGTCTTCTATCAAAAGCATTTGCTCTTGCGATGGCATTTACGAGTAAGAGCTGACAGGCTTCGCTGGCTTGATGGGAGTGTGTATCAGGTTGGGAAACGCTGCGTCAAACATTTCCTGCATTGTTATTTAGTTCCTAGGAGTTTTATTCTGGCTGGTGTATGGTGCCATCAAAGAATCTCAAGCTACAGCTTGATTTGGCCTAGCAGAGCCTTACGTCAATACTTCACATGTAGGAATGAGCATGTAAACTGTGCCCCACTGAGTCAAAGGAATGCTACACACTTACGAGTAGAAAAGCAAGCAGTACTGGCTTTCTGTTTGAATCCACAAAATTTTCACCCCTTGGCATTTCTCTATGCTAAGAAATGCAGTTGCTCTCCCGTTTGCCTTGCTGAATAAGCATCGACGGCCTCTGTTAGGCTTGCTGTGAATGTGCATTTTCCTTGGGAACGAGGTTTTCAAATGTGTGCTGCACTATTTATGGGCTATCAATTTGATCCTAACTCGGTGCATGCTGCAATACATGGGTCTCACAGTTTTCTCCTCATTTGGCGTTAGGCTCTGCAGAGTGCATTTGTTTGACCTGAAGTTCATTCATAGGACACGTAATGGAATGTGCAGCTTAAGGGTGCCACACGGGGGGCAATGGGAACTCCCCAGTAGAGGAAGAATGCATTGCCTGCTGAAGTCACCGTGGTGACATCTGAAGTGTTTCTGCTTTACAAATTTTTGTGTGGTCAGATACACAGATGATGCTCTGCCAAATGCACTGACGGAGAAGAGCGGACTGCCTTGGTTGTGTTTGTTTTGAATGTCAATCTCCTTGGATAGTGCTGTGTGCAAAGGAAGCTGCACTGTTACTTCCTGGCACTGAGTCCTAGAAGGCATTGGTGCATGCTGTAATTCCTGATTCTCACTTGTTCCCTTTCATGTAGATTACGCTCTACAGGGTGACTGCTTGGGCGTGCAGCTTGTCAAACTTTCACATTCAGGAATGCTCAACCCCACTGTGCCGCAAAGAAGGATCTGAGACAGTCACAGTTACTTGTGGGAAAGCATTACGTGTGACCCGGGAGAATTCTGAATTCTGAATTTCCTCTTAAGGGAAAGCAATTACACTGTGGATCGCTGTTGGGAATAGCCTTTCTGAGGACGGTCGTGCACAGGCATCTTCCTTGGTGGAGTCTGTGCCCAATGTGTGCTGCAGCCTTATCTCTTTGCTATGACTTTTATACTTCACTGCTGCCTGCTGTAATACCTCGTTCTCACTCTTTCCCCTTGACTTGTGTTCCTTTCCATACAGGGCCTTTGCTCCCGAGAGGGAACGTCCGGGTTTCACAGATCGAAACCTGCAATACCTAAATGCCCCAATGAGTGACCTTAGTGCTCCACAGTTACGGGCAGGAGAGCATTATTTGTTTATGGGGAGAATTCTCAATTGGTTTTCCCTATTGCATTTAAACCTAAAAAGGACTACCAATGCTGTGCCGGTTTCATGTATGGATAAGCACGGAGAGCCTATGCAAAACTGGTGGTGAAGGTGGGTCTTCCCGGGGACACGCTATTGAAGCGTGCGCTGCACTGCCACGCATTGGCAGTCTCTGATAAGCTGGTTCTGTGCATGCCCTCCTACCCGATGCCAAGAGCTTCCCTGTATATGCCCTACACCAGTCAGGGAGCATGTGGTGACCAGAGTGCAACTTGAGGTGCTGCACTGACTGGAACCAGATCTCCACAGCCATTGGTAGCAAAGCATGCTTCATTCACCGGTGAATGCTGAAACGTTTGCTCTTTTGACACGGGCGTCTAATAATGAATACAATGGCTCTTCGGCTTCGTTTGCCAGCCAGGCCTGAGAGCCTTTGTTTTCTTTCCCGAAAATAAGAGTCTTCCATGGGAGACATTCCTCAAAACTGCACGTCACTGAATGGGGCAACAACTATTAACCTGGCTTTGCCTGTTGTGTGGTACCGGATTCTCCCCGGTTTCCCTTCACCGTGTATTCTACTCCATTGAGTGCATATGCCTGGCAGAGCTGAATTCAATGTTTCCTGTAGCAGAATGCACCGCTCCATGGTGCCACACTGAGTGAAATGACCGATTCAGTGCTATTCTGGGAAAGCATTATTTGTTCACCTATTGACTTCTAAAGTGTTTTGGATTTGGCTTGTCGGTCTTCTATCAAAAGCATTTGCTCTTGCGATGGCATTTACGAGTAAGAGCTGACAGGCTTCGCTGGCTTGATGGGAGTGTGTATCAGGTTGGGAAACGCTGCGTCAAACATTTCCTGCATTGTTATTTAGTTCCTAGGAGTTTTATTCTGGCTTGGTGTATGGTGCCATCCAAGAATCTCAAGCTACAGCTTGATTTGGCCTAGCAGAGCCTTACGTCAATACTTCACATGTAGGAATGAGCATGTAAATTGTGCCCCACTGAGTCAAAGGAATGCTACACACTTACGAGTAGAAAAGCAGTACTGGCTTTCTGTTTGAATCCACAAAATTTTCACCCCTTGGCATTTCTCTATGCTAAGAAATGCAGTTGCTCTCCCGTTTGCCTTGCTGAATAAGCATCGACGGCCTCTGTTAGGCTTGCTGTGAATGTGCATTTTCCTTGGGAACGAGGTTTTCAAATGTGTGCTGCACTATTTATGGGCTATCAATTTGATTCTAACTCGGTGCATGCTGCAATACATGGGTCTCACAGTTTTCTCCTCATTTGGCGTTAGGCTCTGCAGAGTGCATTTGTTTGACCTGAAGTTCATTCATAGGACACGTAATGGAATGTGCAGCTTAAGGGTGCCACACGGGGGGCAATGGGAACTCCCCAGTAGAGGAAGAATGCATTGCCTGCTGAAGTCACCGGGTGACATCTGAAGTGTTTCTGCTTTACAAATTTTTGTGTGGTCAGATAC
>JAPVLO010006172.1:0-49412 GCA_027257055.1 Cephalopachus bancanus | reverse complement strand
GTTCTATGGATCCAGTGGGCCCACTGTGAGGCAGAAGTTGGTGATTAACTTAATTCCTTAACCGTTTCTGGCCTTGCTTTAAAAGGGGATGAGGGTGTGCTTTGATTCCCTAGATTGCATGCCCACTAGAACCCCATGCTCAGGAGCTTTCAAATGATCTGGTTGCTCTTCTTTGCCTAGCATACACCCACCCAAATAAATGGCTGCAGGTAGCACTATTCACAATAGCAAAATCATGGAACCAACCCAGATTCCCATTAAAAATGGACTGGATAAAGAAAATCTGGTACATATACACAATGAAATATTATGCAGACATAAAGAACAAAATCATGGCCTTCACAGCAACTTGGATACAGTTGAAGACCATCATAGTAGTGAACTACACAGAAACAAAAAACCAAATGCCACATGTTCTCACTCATAAGCAGGCTCTGAACAATAGTCACATTAGCACAAGGATAGGATTGGCAGCACAGGGAATGGCTATGGGAGGGGACAGGAGGGGAGGAGGGACGGGACATGTGACAACACAATGAGTATCTGGTTCATTACCAGGGGAGAAAGGGCCAGCTGGAAGACTCAACTTTACCTGCATGCTGCCTACTTATGTTGCAAACCCTCACTTGTACCCCACAACTCAAAAATAAAAATAAAATAATAAAAATAAAGGGGTACAGGTTTCTTCCAAGAAGGACAATGGTTAACAAGGGTGTCCACATTCCTTGGTATTGTAGAGTGCTGATGTCAGCATCTCCTGCTTCCTGCTGTGGTCTGTGGACAGGCACCACTTGGATTGCAGAGATACTGGTGTCTCTTTCACCATGCTGTGATTCCTGAACTTTCTGAAAGCTGCAGTTGTCTTAGGGGTTTTATGACTTATATGGAAGATCTCTTCCAAGATGTGCACCTCTCTGAACTTTTTGATCTTATATTCACATCTGCAATTATAGTGTCTATACTTCCTTGAATATGGCATTCATTCATTTTAGCTTTATCTTCCAACATGGGGAAGCAGGACTCTTGCAGAGGCACGGAGGATTTAAAGAATTTGAGTTCAAGGATCTCCGGTGCATCTATTTAGGACTAGGTGGGTTAATTTTATTTAATATTATTATAGAGATGGGAGTATGGGTTAGGATTCATTATATAAGTGGGCTGCATGCCTTGAGCTCCCTCTTGTGGTGGTTTGCCTGCACCTGGCTTGCAATGGAAGGGAGCAGTGCCTGAGCTCTAGCCCCATTAACTGGTATTTCTTTCAGTCAGGGGGAGAGCTTTCCTCTGGTACATCCCCTAAGATGTGTGGGGCTGGATGCTACACTGGTGGGGAGGCCAATGAGGAGGGAGTGGGGAGAATGGCTCCCATAGTCAGTCACTGAATCTTCCCTCCTGGCCAGTTCTGTGCAAGAGACACTGAGATGTCTCTTCCCCAGGTGTAGGTGGCTGACATGTTTGTTCAGCTCACCCCACAGGAGCGACCTTTCTGCATGGGAGCTGTTCCCAGCTCCACCTGTGTCTAGCCCTCTTGGCCACACACTGATCAGGCCTCTTCTGCATGGGTCAGATGTTTTTCAGACTTCTGGGGTAAGGTGGCGAGATCAGTTCAGAACTCACCCCTACCTTTCTCTGGTTGGATCCATGTCTTCCAAGTGCACTGTTGTCCCACAAATAGGCCAGGGTAGAGGATGAGGTGACTGGGACCCTGAACCAGCCCTGTCCTTCTGGGGAATTATGCACCTGCAAGTATCTCCTCTGGGTTTACTTCACAGTCTCAGGACATCACTCTGCTGCTTATGGTGGGCTCACTTGAGAATTTCTCTGCCCAGGTTCCAGGGTAATGGTGATGGCAGCACTCCTGCATCTGCTCCTCTGATGGGTCTCAGCCTCAGTTTCCCTCTCTGTGCTCTCATCACGGCCCCCACTGCCAGTCTCTGGCCTGGCATTTAAGGTGGTGGTGGGGCGACTGGGCTCCAGTCACCAAGTGGCAGCCATTCTCTGTGGCTTTCTTCATAAGTGTGCCCTATTGACTCCCCAAAAAGGCATTTGCTTTAAGCCACCAAGGAAAGCGTTGGGGTTGGAGCAGTAGCAACAGTGGCCACTTCACCTGGAGAGCTTGGACCGCTGGTTCCTGAGTCCCCACTCAGTCAGACACTCATACACCCACTTACACACACACACACCTGCAAATTCATCCTTGCACACACTCACTTACACAGAGACACACACTCTGACCAGCTTCGTCACTGTCTTCCATCTTTCTGTTTTCTTAATGTGTGTGTGTGTGAGTTATAAATTTCCCTCTTATTTTGGATTTCATGGGATCCCAGAGATTCTGGTAAGATGTATCTTCATTTTTTTCCAGGAATGTTTCCGTTTCTGTCTTGATTTCTGTGTTGACTCAGGAGTCATTCAGTGGTATGCTATTTGGTGTCTATGTTTTGGGGGGATCTTGTTGGTGGCAGTATTTGTTTTTATTCCATTGTGGCCTGAGAAGATACATGATATTTCAGTCTTATGGAATTAGTTTATGCTTGATTTATGGCTGTATATGTGGTCAATCTTGGAGTATGTTCCATGTGGTGAGTAGAGTGCATATTGCATGGTTCTTGAGTGGAGTGTTCTGTATGTATTTACTAAACCCATTTGATCAAGTGTCAAGTTGAGGTTTCTGATCTTCTTATTCATTTTTTGCCTCAATGCTTGGTCTAGGGTTGTTAGTGGGATATTTAAATCCCCAGGTATGACTATGTTAGAGTCAATATCTTTATTAGTTTACTTAGCCTTTGCTTTACAAATCTTGTTGCTCTTGGGTTAGGTACATATATGTTTAGAATGTATATTTCTTGCTGGTGGATTGAATCTTTTATCATTATGTAGTGTCCTTCTGTATCCTTCTTAATTTTTGATAGTTTGAAGGCTGTTTTGTATTATATTAGAATCACAACTCTTGCCTGTTTTGTGCTCACCTGAAATTTCACTTTCGATCCTCTAACTTTGAGTCTGTAGATGTCTTTTGTAGTAAGATGAGTTTCCTAAAGGCAGCATATTGTTGAGTCATGTGTTTTTCTTTTAAATCCAGTTTGCCATTCTGTGTCTTTTCAGTGGTGCATTTAGTCCATTCACATTCAGGATGATAAATATGAGAGTTTATCCCTGTCATATGGCTACTACAAGGCTGTTTTCTTTTAATTTTTCTGTTAATGTATGCATGTGTTTTCATTTTCGCGGGTGTACTGCATGCTCTGTTGGCTCTGTGCTTGCCTGTACTCTTGTGAAGTGCATGATCATTCTATTTTATCTTTTTTCTTTTGTGCTCAACACCTTCTGAAGCATCTCCTGTAGAGCTGGTCTGGAAGCAACATATTCTCTTAGGGATTGGATGTCTGGGAAAGATTTTAATTCTTCATCACCGATGAAACTTAGTTTGACTGGGTAAGAAATTCTTGGTTGAAATTGTTTATCTTTGAGAACATAAAAAATTGGAGTACAGTCCCTTTTGGCTTGTATTGCTTCTGCAGATAAACGCGAAGCAATTCTGATAGGTCTTCTCTGGTAGGTACTCTGAACTTCAGAACTTTTTTTCTTTCATACCTACTTTGTGTAGGTGAATTACTGTTTCTAGGGGTTTGTCCTCTCATCAGACATCTTGCAAGTGTTCTCTGAATCTCTTGTGGTTGTATAATCACCTCTCTGGCGAGATGAGGAAAGTTTTCTCAGATGATTTCATGAAGTGTTTGTTTCAATGTGTTTTCTGTTTCCCTTTCTGCTCCGAGGACATCAATCAGGTGTAGATTTGGCTTCTTGATAAAATCACACATCTCTTGGAGAGTTTCTTCTTTCATCTTGATTTTTTTCTACATTTTTAATACATTTGGTTATGGGAATATTAAATATATTTTGGTCTTCAAGCTCTGAGATTCATCCAAGAAACAATTGTCACGTGATAAAAGAGAAGACAACATCCAGCAAGAAGGAGCAAGGAAAAGGTTTTGTTCACAGTGTTACTCTCAGGGATAGAACAATAACTTCATTGTTTCAGCTGCAGTGGGGCTCCAGTACACCATATTACAGTCCTCTTGTGGTTTGGAGGTGATCTACATGAAGACACAATGCCTGCTCTGGGCAGGCTTCACAAAGCTGACTGAGGTTAGTGCAAGAAGCTTGGACTAGTTAGATCATTGGCCATATAAAATATGATAAGGAATGACTGTTGTTGTTTTGACATCAGGGCATGAAATTAGAAAATCATAGTTTTCATGACTCAGTACCAGTCCATAATTGGCATTCCACCTTTCTTTTGAAAAAAGGTATCATTTAATACTTTATGTTTATTAAATATTACATATGTGGTATATTCTTGAAATCCTTAAAAATTTCAATAATCTCCCATAAATTAAAAACTCTCACAACTAACCACCTCCTAATGATCTCTGTGAAATAGACGTTTCTGTGGGAAAGATCATTATCCATCCATTACATTTTTCTCAAATAATAAGAGGGCAGTTTCTGCTAATGTAAATGAAGTTGGTTCCAGTGTGAAGAAAATGGAAGTGCAGGACAGAGCCTGAGTAAATATAGAAAGTTGCCAAAAATTCCAGTGAGGGTGTATTATTTACATTGGTCCATAAAGGTTAAGATTGCATAAGTTTATGTCTAAGAAATTTTAGAAAAGGCTCCAAGGATCAAGAATTCCACTGTTGTAAAAGTGGAATTTGGTATTTTCTGTGTTAAAGGACAAAATTCTCTTGGATGATGCTTGATTTCATAAAAGTTTGTAAAAGAAGAAAGTATTTTTCTTCCCTTCGGAGTGATTCTAAACAGCTAAAGAATAATATAAGAATGAAGATGCTGTTTCTGATAAGAATAGCTTTCTGCCTAGTTAATTCTGCCCTGGATGTGTGATCTACATCGCTTGAAGTTTACCCTCTGAAGTTCACTCCCTCATATTCTAAATCCCACCCAGGCTAAAGTCCCTCAGCCTCCCTCCTGACACCAATGTCTATCTCCTTCCCTGTCCGCTGGTCCTCTCCTGCTCAGCCCCTGCCTCCTCTCAGTGTCAAAACCTAAAACCCTAGACCTCGCATGCAAACAAAGTCCCATAGAATAAGGCAGTAAAGTCACTCTTTGCTTAGTAACACATTTATTCAGTAAATTTCAATTGTGTCTTCTTGGTCTGGTGGCAGAATTGTTGAAATTCTAAAATCAAAAAGTTGGGGTTTGAAATTTTAGTTAATTGACCTGCAGAGAAATCAGTTGAGGAAGCAAAGACTAAAATCTATTTCCATCAGAAGGTGGTTAAACACAATGCTACTTTTCTCACTAGTCATTACAGCACAACTATGTTGGTTCACCACACATCATCTATTTCAGGAGATAGACAATACTGTTTTTAAACAGTGAGATGACGATCTGGTTGTGAAAACTTGAACAACTTTGCCCAGTAGAAATATAAGAAGATCTGTCAAAATGAAATCTGTTTTTAACTTGGTGGTGACTGATTTTTGGATAGGCCATTAATTTGTCTGTCAGAAATATTTATACCCTATCTAGTAAAATGTAGTCATATTTATTCATTACAGGTTTAGTTCTTCATAAATGAAAGAACTGACTCTTGGGAAGACATAGTGAATGTGTTCATGTGCTTGAGTTACTGAAATGACATCTGTCCTGGACAATGTGCCTCTTAGAATCCCCAGTCTGACTCTGCAAACCCCACACTCAGAGGGGGTGCAGCCTCTAGAGATGCATGTGAACCTGGTGAAAGTCATTTGGTGTGACACTGACAGCACAGAGTCCCCAGGGCAGCATCCTGAGGTTAGTTGCTAAGGAGAAGGGATGTTCAAAGATGCAGTTGTTCTCAAACCCTGTCCTGCAATCTCCTTGATGTCAAATTTCTGAGAAGGTTCCCTTACCTTTCCCACCCCACCAAAGTAACACCTGGGCAATGGGAGGGGACAGGGGTCCAAAGGCTTCAGTTCCAGAAATTGTGCATTGTGATAAAGCAGCTGGACTTTCCACCTGTTCCTGTCAGGATTTTCTCTCAGATTTGACTTGTCTGTTAATCCAGCGAGGAGCTCTCCTTCTGGCTGCATCCTCCCCTGCTCTACTTCCTACCTGTGTCACCATCATGGCATGATTTCAGTCTAATTTCTGCAGAAACGGATAATTTTTCCTGAGGACAACAAGGACTTTTCCAAAGACTCTGTGACACTGACTTGGGGATGCCTCACTTGGCTCATCTAAGGCCTTTCCCATCTCATCACCCCGATCCTCATTTCTCCTTTTTTTTGTCTCACACATTAGACCTTCTCTGTAGCTCTGTTGCATTTTTGATGTATCACACTCAACACTTCTGACTTATCCAACCTGTCCCCTCCTCTACAGACCTTCCATTTCCACCTGGGGCCCTCAACTCCCAGGACTCTGTAGGACTTTAAGCTCCATCCCCAACATAGGCTCTCCAGAGGCTCAGAAATCTCAAGAGCACCCAGCTACCTGAGGCTTGAAAAGCTCATGGTAAACAGGCTGATTGGAGATTTAAAAACAAACAAACAAACAACAAGCAAAAAATAAAACCCTTAAACTCCTTACAGTTTTTTTCTCATCATACCTGGAACCTCCCTTGTTTAGGCAGGAGTTTCTCAAGTCGCTTAGGATTTGAAACATCAGAATTTAACATTTTAAACATTTTGTGTTTTTGCTGATCATGAAAAGAAAATTACATAAAAAGTACTATCATTACTAGTGTGTAATTTAGTAGCTTTATATATATTCTCATTGTTTTGCAACAGACCACTGCAACTTTTTCAATTTGCAAAAGTGACACTCTTTTCCCACTGAACAATAACTCTTTATTTTCTCCCCGTCACAAACCTCTGGCAGCTACTGTTTTTTGTTTTTGTCTTTGTCTTTTATAACATAAAGTCATCATCTGAATGCCTAACATTTGAAGAGGGCTAAATAAATTAAGGTTTATTCCTGTGATTTAATATTACACAGTCATTAAAATAATTTTTCCTAAATAGCAAATGACACAAGGAATGGAGAAAGTTCCTTATATAATATTAAATAAAAAGAAAAGCTATAAAAATTCTATCCAAATTTCTTATTTGCTTGCTTGTTTACTCTTTATCAGTCTTGATTCAAGCTTATTTGGAGTGATTCATCCATCCTATGTTCTCTTCAAGTAAGGATGAGTTGTTCTTCTATTCAGAAATATTATTTCCAGTTTCAAATTCATTATCTCTCTACACTATGCATTTATTTGTGTAGGACTTTGACAAGGTCTAAAGGTGTCCTGTCCTCAGACCCTTCAAATTGGCTCTCTTTCAGGCAGATCATCAGGGACTGTGCATTTGTGGCATTTCATGAACCCTCATGGGACTCCTGTCACCAACCATGCCTGAGAGGCTGTTGTTTTCTGTGTCCACAGGGTATAGCAAAATGTGTTCCCGAGAGACCCACACCTGTGGTGACTGTGAAAGTATTAGGGGATCTTGTCCTTCTCATGAATAGATGATTATTTGTTGCCTTTCACATTTAAAGACTTTGGTTTTTAGAGCAGTTTTAAGTTCATCATTCTTTTATCCGTTTCTAAAAATCTTAGTACTTTTGATACCTCCTATTTGTGGAATTATACAGAGTTTGTGCTTTGTGACCGGTTTACTTAAACTCCTCCAGTTTGATTCATGTTGTAGAACATGTCAGAATTTCCTCTCCTGTTAAGGAAGAATAGCATTTCATTGTAAACATATCTCACATTTTCTTTATGCCTTCCTGCACTGATAGATACTTGAGTTGCATCCACCTCTTAGCTATTGTGACTAAAGCTACCATAAACATAACTGTGCAAATATCCCTGACAATTCAGTTTTCAATACTTTTGGATACATAATCAGATGTGAGATTGCTGAGTCATATGATAGGTCTTCTACTTTTTTAAGATCCTTCATACGGTTTTCTGTAGCAGGTGAACCATTCTACATTTTCAGGAATGGTGCACAAGGGCTCAATTTCTCCAACTCTGGCCAACACTTGTCATTTTCTGATTTTTGATAATTCTCATCCTGATGCATGTGAGCTGGTTTTGCTTTGCATTCCTCTCATGAGAAATGCAAGCTTTCACATGTTTGTGGGTCATTTGTACATCTAATTTGGAGAAATGTCTACTGTTTTGCCCATTTAAAAATTGGGTCATTTTTGGTTATTGTTGAATTGCAGGAGTTCTTAATATATTCTGGATTTTAGCCCCTTGTGAAACATATGACGTGCAAATAATATCTCTTATATCTGACGCTGCCTTTTCAGCCTGTACATTTTTTCCTTTAATGTGCAGACATTTTTAGGTTGATGTATTTCCATATTTGTTTGTTTTTGTTGCTTTTATTATCAGTGTCATATCTATACCAAATTTAATGTTATGAAACACTTTTTTCTTTTTCTTTTTTTTGGGGGGAGAGGGTTGGAGTCTCGCTCTGTCGCCCAGGCTGGAGTGCCGTGGCACACTCATGGCCATCCAGCATCAACCAGCTGGGCTCTGGCGATCCTTCGACCTCAGCCTTCCAAGTAGCCGGAACTACAGGTGTGCACTACCATGCTCAGCTAATTTTTTATTCATTGTAGAGACGAGGTCTTGCCAAGTTGCCGAGGCTGGTCTCGAACCCACGGGCTCAGGCAATCCACTCGCCTCACCCTCCTAAAGAGCTGGGATTACAGGCTGAACCACTGAGCCCGAGCAGCATTTTTCTTAAAGTGTTTTTTGGGGGCCTTTTTTTATAGCTTAGGTACTTTAGGGTTTTTAACCCATTAATTCCGTCCTCAGCCCCAAATTTATTGAGCCCCTTCCAGCAATGACCATGCTGTCATCAGGTTTCCCTTCCATAGCTCTCAGCACACTGGAGGAGACTCACACAAGAAAACCAATAAGGTCAGCACCAGAGTGGTGAAGGCACAGGCAGAGAGGTCAGGGTTAGGAAGAAGAAGGCATAGGATCCTGAGGGGACCCAGATAAGGCAAGGGGCCCAGTCTGAAGTATTAGGAACATGATTATAGAGGAGAACTGAAGGAATTTGTAAGACAATGAGTCAAGTAAAGAAAGAGAATGGAGAATATCACAAGCAGATAAATACTTTATGCTGAGGCCACAGGTGACCAGGCCTTTTGCCACTCAGAATGACAAAGACAGCATAAGATGGTTTGAGTCAGTTAGGCTTGTAGTCAGAGTCTAAGACCATGGTCCCCAGGCTCAGAGGTCAAGAGGCTAGGGACCTAGTTATACCTGGGTTCCCTGGGTAAAAGGTAAGAAATCTGGGAAACTGGTTCAAGCAGGTAAGATACATGGCACCTAGTTCCCTGTTCGAAGATCAGAGACTTGGTGACCAGATTGCTCTGAGACAATAAATAAGTGACCAGTTCTCTGAGCTTCAGGTTCTTGGTGTGTACAAATGAATGATGATGATACTCACCCTATCATTCAGGGTGAGTGAAGATTCAAAAAGGACTCATTAGAAGTAGCTAGCAAGCCGGGCTTGATGGCTCAGCCTGTAATCCCGTGCCTTTGGGAGGCTGAGGTGAGTGAATTGCCTGAGCCCGCGGGTTCGAGACCCACCTGGGCAACTTGGTGAGACCTCATCTCTACAATAAATCAAAAATTAGCCGGGCATGGTAGCGCGCACCTGTAGTTCCAGCTACTTGGAAGGCTGAGGCGGAAGGATCGCCGGAGCCCAGCAGGTCGAGGCTGCGGTGGCCAGGAGCAGCCACTGCACTCCAGTCTGGGTGACAGAGTGAGACTCCAACTCAGAAAAAAAAAAGAAGTAGCTAGCAATGTCCAGCATAGAGACAAGATTGGAACCAGGCAAGAAACTCCATGTGCTAATGAGCAAGAGAGGCAGTGTTGTAGGCTAAATAATCACTCCCAAATGGTAAGGTGACTCTGAAGATGAGGACAGGGCCTAGAACTCACTGCCCAAGGACTATATGCTTTTCTTTTCCTTCTTTCCACAAATATTTTAAAGTACTTGCTATGTGCTTGGTGCTGTTCGATCGCCACAGATACTGGCAAAAGAAAATAAAGAAAGCAATAAAAACAGTCACAGAGAAGCTAAAAATTACCAACCATGTAACGTGCCAGTTCTGGGCAGGGATGTCATATGCTCCAGCTCACTCAAAACTCTGGAGGGCAGCGTATCACAGATGGGAGAAATGAGTTCACCGGAGACCTGGGGATTCCTCAAGATCTGCCAGCAGACATGGGACTCCATCCGTGGTCTGTGATTGGGTACCTCCTTTCTTCTCTCAAACCGCAGAACCTGGCACTGCAGCCACAACAAAACTAGCAGCACAGCCAGGCCCTGCCCTAATCACCATCCTCCTCCGCTTGGAGGGCTCCTCCCCCAGGTTCCATCTCAGAGCCCCACCTCAGTTTCTGTCTTTCTCTCTTCCAACCAAACTTTCAGATTTGTGCTGTCCACTACAATGTCCACTCACCTCGTGGCGATGAAGCACTTGACACGTGGCTTGTCTGAATTCAGAAGTGCTGCAAGCATATAATACACACGGGATTTCAATGTCCTAGTATCAAAAAGAGAATGCAAAATAATCCATTTATTTGGGATTGTGCCGTGAATTGATAATGTCTTGAATACATTGGTTTCGATGAAATATTTTGTTGAAATTATTTTCATCTGCTTCTTTTTTTCGCTTTTCAATATGGCTAATTGAAATTTAAACTTTACATGTGGGGCTTTGGTCTTGTCTATTGGGTGCACACCTGCTGTGATGCCCTGAATCCACCAGGTGGCGCCAACACACATCACCACAACCCCACCAGCTAAGGAAGACTGGACAGAGAACTGTCTTTGAGAAAGCAGGACTATATAGAGGAATTTGGGATAGTTTGTTTTCACCAAAGAAGAGTTGTAGCAGGAGGAGAAACTCCACGTGCTAGTGAGCAAGAGAGATCAGTGTAGTAGACTGAGTAACCACTCCCAAAGCTACCCATGCTGCAGTCCCTGGAACCCGTTAATGGTAATTTATTATCAAAAGAGACTTTGCAAATGGGATGGCATTAAGGATCTTGAGGTGGGGAGATTATTTTGGGTTATCTGCGTGGCCCTCAATAGAATCTGAAGTGTGCTTCTAAGAGACACAGAAGAAGATATGACCACAGAGGAGTTGAAGATAAGACAACAGAAGCAAAGAGGGTTAAGTGAAGTGAGGAAGGGGAACGACAAAGAATGCTGCAGCCCCTAGAAGGTGGGAAAGCAAGACAGACCCTTTCTTGAAGTCTCCATAATGGAAACAGCTCTGCCAACGACTCCTTCCTCTCTCTCTCTCTCTCTCTCTCTCTCTCTCTCTTCCTTTCACTCCCTCTTGCTACCTCTCCCTCATTCCTCTGGCTGTGGGCTGGGGGACTTCTGTTCCTCTCCACATTGTTTCTCCATATGGGCTAGATTGGGATCCTACATATCGTGGAGGATGGTTCCAAAAACAACTTACTGGGAGAGAGCCAGACAGAAGTCATATTGCCTGTGTGATGCAGCCTCAGAAGTCATGCAGGGTCACTCTCACCTCTCTCACCACGTTCCATTTGTTGAAGCAATAGCAAAGTCTTATCCAGAAGAAGAGGAAATGGCCTCCACGTTTTCAAGAGAGAGTGAAATTTCTGGAGCATGATGTTGACCTGGGAACGTTGCTGAGGTCATCTTTGGAAAACACAAGCTGCCACAGCATCCTCTGGAGTTTTGGTAGACACGCTGACTCTGAGTCCCATCCCAAATTTACCAAATTGAAATCTACATTTAGGAAGATTTTCAGGTGCTTTCTCTGCAGAATATGTATGAAAAACACTGTTCTGGACAGGGCAACCTGGCATCTGAAGCCCTCTGCAAGGGAGATCTGCAGTGGGTCTCTGACTTTCGCCCCGGGGGCTGGGGACCCCAGCACTGCAGCCTGCTCTTCAGACAGAGCTCGGCCACCGCTGGAACATCTCAACGACTGGACAGTTTTACTGCATTGCACTGTCCCGCTGCCGCCGCAGCCCTTCCCCCTGCCGGCACTCCCGTCGCTGCCGCTGCCGCTGCCGCCGCAGCCTCTCGGATGGGTAGCTCATCACAACCTGGCCCGAGGAGATCCACACCAAACTGCTTCAGGGAAGATCTGCTGGGATTGCTGCCACCTCTCCTGCATCTGAGACTGTCCTGCCCGCCCGGCGTGGGGCGCCTGTTGGCTGCTCGGAGGCAGGCAGCCATCTTGTTCCTGTCCGGCCCCACCCCCTCTGGGGCGAGCAGATGAGATAGCACCACCTGCTGGCGATTCAAAGTAACAACACCAAAACGAGAGAAACAAGCTTGATAAAGACACAGATCAAACTTCTGAACCTAGGTTAACCTGAACTGTCCTTCACAGCAGATCAGGGGAACTGACCCTAACTGCAATCTAATTTACCAACTGGAAAAGAAAACTAGAAACAAGACCTGAAAGGACATTGGACTTAAACGAAATGTCTCAGAGTGTGCTTCATTGATTCTATTAGTTTAATGACTTAATTCTATTTCTACTGTATA
Organism: Cephalopachus bancanus; assembly: GCA_027257055.1. NCBI lineage: Eukaryota > Metazoa > Chordata > Mammalia > Primates > Tarsiidae > Cephalopachus > Cephalopachus bancanus. The sequence continues at coordinate 36,849 of JAPVLO010006172.1, read as the reverse complement.
GTTCCCTTTTTTCTCTTTTCCTTTTCCTTTTCTTCTGTCTGTAAACCATGTCTTTGTATAGAGGAACAGCACACTAATAAGGTGGTTGGATAGCTGGTATGTTAGCATCACTATATGTTTTATTTTTGTTTGTATGAGAGTTGGCTCGACTGTAGCCGTGGTCTGCTGTTTTCATCTGTTTCAGTATAGGCCTCTCTCTCTATTTGTTGGCACACTCGTTTGTTTCCCCCTTACTCCTCTATCTCTCCACTCTCCTCTTCAACCCACTATCTGTTGCATTCTCTCCCCTCTGCTAACCACATTTTATTTCAGGGAGTAAACCTACAGCCCCACTGAACGGACAGATTCCAGGGCAGTGGGAAGTGGGTTCCACATTATCCACACGCCTGTCAGCAAATACCAAGACCTGCAGACAGATTTTGAATCACAGCTCTCCCCTTAAGTACATCTCAAAACTGCAAAAAGGACCACCTCCAACCTACAGTGCAACTTCAGAATTGAACAAAGTAAGAGGACATACATAAAGAATAGGAGATTGAACAAACAGAAGTAAAACCAATTCCTTTACCCCTGAATAACAGAATTAAAGAAGACAGTGACGTGGAGGGAAGGAAAAAGTAGTGAGGGGGAAAAACTGCACAAATGAAGAAAAACCAAAAGAAGAATATAGGTCTTACACAGACCCCTGGGAGATCAGACAATGAGAAAACAGATTCTGGAACACAGACAATGAAGAGCCCCCAGAACGACTGGCTACATGCAACAAACCCAGACATCAAGACATTAATGGAGAGAATTTAAAAATTGAGAGAGACAAGAGGAAAATAGAAAGGAGCTGTTGTCAGAAATAACAGCAGTAAAGAATACTGTGATGGAAATGAACAACAGACTAAAAAGCATGGAAAGCAGAATCAGCCAAGCAGAAGAAAGAATCTCAGAGCTCAAAGACCAAAACACAGAACTAACCCAAACTGTCAAAATCATAGAAAAGAAGCTCAAAAAGACAGAACAAAACCTGCAAGATGAATGATCACTTCAAGAGACCAAACCTAAGAATAACTGGGCTTCCTGAGGCAGAAAGAGAAACAGAAGCCACACTGGAACAAACATTTCATGAAATCATTCAAGAAAACTTCCCTCATCTCATTAAGGATGAAAAATATTAACACAAGAGATTCAGAGAACCCCTGCAAGACAACAAACGAGAAGACTAACTCACAGACACATAATAATTCGCCTAAACAAAGTAGCTATGAAAGGAAAAATCCTAAAGGCAGCAAGAGAAAAAGGCCAGACTACCTACCAGGGTAAACCAATTAGAATAGCAGCAGATTTATCCACAGAAACCCTTCAGGCCAGGAGAGCCTGGAGCCCTATCTTCAAAGTTCTAAAAGAGAAACAATTTCAACCAAGAATAGCCTACCCAGTCCAACTGAGTTTCATTAGTGAGGGAGAATTGAAATCTTTTCCAGACATCCAATCCCTAAGAACCTACGCTGCCACCAGACCACCTCTACAAGAAACACTTAAGAAAGTACTGAACACAGAAGAAAAAGAAAAAAGAACAACAGCATTCTTCACAAGAGTACAGGCAAAACTTTAAAAACACACATGAACCAACTCCAAAACCCAAAGAAAGACAACAAATAAACAGGAACAACTCTGTAAGAACCTTATGACAGGGATCAACTCTTGCATTTCAATTATTAGCCTAAATGTGAGCGGACTAAATGCACCACTGAAAAGACATAGATTGGCAAAATGGATAAAATATCGTCAGGCAACAATCTATAGCCTTCAAGAGACTCACCTCACTAGAAAGGACACCCACAGACTCAAAGTAAGAGATGGGAAACAAAATTCCAGGGGAACAGAATACAAAAGAAAGGAGGAGTAGCCATCTTAATTTCAGACAAAATACCCTTCAAACTATTAAAAATCAAAAAAGATACAGAAGGCCACTACATAATGATAAAAGGCTCAATCCATCAACAAGAAATATCTATTCTAAACATATATGCACCCAACATAGGTGCACCAACTTTCATAAAGCAACTTCTTGGAAAACTAAAGAAAGATATTGACTCTAACACTATCATAACTGGGGACTTTAATACCCCACTCACAACCCTAGACAGATCATCAGGACAAAAAATCAGCAAGGAGATCCGGAACCTCTATGTGACTTTGGACCAAATGGACTTAATTGATACCTACAGAACACTCCATCCAAAGACCACCAAATACACATTCTACTCATCACCACATGGAACATATTCTAAGATTGACCATATACTCGGCCATAAATCAAGCATAAGCAAATTTAAAAGGACCCAAATTCTACCAAACACCTTCTCGGACCACAGTGGAATAAAAATAAACATTGACACAACCAAGTCCCCCCAAATGCCACAAAGACATGGACACTAAACAGGATGATGCTAAACAACTCCTGGGTCAACGATGAAACCAAAACAGGGATCAAAAGATACCTGGAAACAAATAAAAATGAAGAAACATCTTACCAAAATCTCTGGGATGTCCTGAAAGCTTTAGTAAGAGGGGAATTCATATCCCTACAAACACACATGAAGAAAATGGAAGGAACAGAAATTCACAACCTAACAAGCCACCTAAAGAAGCTGGAAAAGCAAGACCACAAAACCCCTAATTTCAGCAGAAGAATCCAGATCACCAAAATAAAAGCCCAAATCCAGGACATAGAAGACAAAAAGATAATACAAAAAATCAATGAAACAAAAAGCTAGTTCTTCGAAAGGGTAAACAAGATTGATGGTCCCCTAGCTAGACTGACCAAGAAAAAAACGAGAAAAAAACCAAATAAGCATAATCAGAAACACAAAAGATGAAGTCACATCTGACCCTGAAGAAATACAAAAGATCATTAGAGACTACTACGTACACTTGTATGGAAACAAACTTGAAAACCATAAGGAAATGGAGGACTTTCTGACTTCACACAACCTACCTAGGTTGGAACAAGAAGAAATTGAGACCCTAAATAGACCAATAACAATCAAGGAAATCGACTATGTAATAAGAAATCTTCCTACCAAAAAAAGCCCTGGTCCAGATGGCTTTCCAGCAGAATTCTACAAGACACTCAAGGAGGAGCTGATACCAATCCTACTGAAGGTATTCCAGGCGATTGAAAAAGATGGAACTCTCCCCAAATCATTTTATGAAGCCAACATCACATTGATACCCAAGCTAGGTAAAGATCCAACAAAGAAAGAGAACTCCAGGCCAATATCTTTGATGAACATAGATGCTAAAATTCTCAACAAAATCCTAGCTAACTGGATTCAGCAATACATCTCAAAAATCATCCACCATGACCAAGTAGGCTTCATTTCTGGCATGCAAGGCTGGTTCAACATTCGTAAAACCATAAATGTAATTAAATACATCAACAGATGTCAAAACAAAAACCACATGATCATATCATTAGATGCAGAAAAATCTTTTGATAAAATCCAGCACCCCTTCTTGATAAAAAGCCTTGAACATCTAGGCATACAGGGAACATACCACAAAATAGTAAAAGCCATGTATGTGAAACCCAGAGCCAGCATACTCCTAAATGGACAAAAATTGGAACCAATTCCCCTGAAAACTGGAACTAGACAAGGATGCCCACTCTCTCCCTCCTGTTCAACATAGTATTGGAAGTCCTGGCTTGAGCAATCAGAGAAGAGGAGGCAATCAGAGGTATTTAAATAGGAAAGAGGAAGTCAAGTTATCTCTCTATGCAGATGATATGATGGTGTACCTTGAAAACCTAAGAGAATCTGTCAAAGGCATCCTTACATTGATAAAGGCCTGTGGCAAAGTCTCAGGATACAAAATAAATGTACAAAAGACAATTGCATTTCTCTATACCAATAATAAACAAACACAAAACCCAAATAAAAAACACAATTCCATTCAAATAGCCACCAAAAAAAAGAAATACCTTGGCATCTTCCTAACCAGAGACGTGAAAGACCTTTACAATGAAAATTACAAAACACTGCTCAAAGAAATCAAAGCTGACATGAACAAGTGGAAAAATATCCCATGCTCATGGATCGGAAGAATCAATATTGTGAAGATGTCCATCTTACCTAAGGCAATCTACAAATTCAATGCAATACCCATTAAATTACCAACAACATTCTTCTCAGACCTAGAAAAAACAACACGGGAATTCATATGGAAACACAAACATCCAAGAATAGCCAGAACAATCCTCAGCAAAAAAAAAAAAAAACAAAGCAGGTGGTATCACAATACCAGACTTCAAACTTTACCATAAAGCTAAAATCATCAAAACAGCTTGGTATTGGTACAGGAACAGGCATATAGATCAATGGAACAGAATTGAGATTCCAGAAGCAAAACCTCAATTCCTCAACCGACTCATCTTCAACAAAGCCCCCACCACCTACCAATGGGGAGAGAAGAACCTATTCACTAAATGGTGCTGGGAAAACTGGCTGACCACATGCAGAAGATTAAAACAGGACCCCTATCTATCCCCATGCACAAAGGTTAACTCCAAAAGGATCAGAGACCTAAATGTAAAACCTCAAACCATAAGAACCTTAGAAAAGGAAGGAAATACTCTCATGGAAATCGGAACTGGCATCCAATTCCTGTACAAAACCTGAAACCCATAGGACTTAAGAGAGAAGATAGACAAATGGGACCTTATTAAACTGACAAGCTTCTGCAAAGCCAAAGAAACCATCAAGAGAGCAGGGAGACAGACTACAGACTGGGAAAAAGTATTTGCCAACTCTAGGTCTGACAAAGGCTTAACATCCTGGATCTACAAGGAACTGAAATGTACTGAAAAGAAGAAAACAAACAACCCCATTATAAAATGGGCAAAAGATATGAACAGACACTTCACAAAAGAAGACATTCGAGCAGCCAACAAACACATGAAGAAATGCTCAACCTCACTAATCATCAGGGAGATGCAAATCAAAACCACACTGAGATACCACCTAACTCCAGTCAGAATGGCAATTATCAACAACTCAAATAATAACAGCTGCTGGAGAGGGTGTGGTGAAAAGGGAACACTTCTACGCTGTTGGTGGGAGTGTAAACTAGTGAAACCTCTGTGGAAAGCAGTGTGGCGATTCCTAAAAGTTCTAAAAATTGACCTTCCATATGACCCTGCAATCCCCCTACTGGGAATATACCCTGAAGAACACAAATCACTCTATAAAAAAGATAGATACCTGCACACGTATTTTTATTGCAGCATTGTTCACAATAGCAAGAACCTGGAAACAACCATGCTGCCCATCAAAAGAGGAGTGGATTAAAAAAAATGTGGTACATATACACGATGGAATACTATGTAGCCATAAAAAAGAACAAAATCATGAATTTCGCAGCAACCTGGATGGAACTAGAGTCTATAATACTGAGTGACCTCTCACAGAAACAAAGATCAGAATATCACATGTTCTCACTCATATAATGGACCTTGAACTTCCAATGTAATACTGTAAGAAAATGACTGACGGTACTGGGAAACTATGGGGGGGAGGGGATGGGATTAACAGTAGCAAATATCTGTCTGTGGCTGGGAAAACACCTCTTATCAACAGGGTGCCTGAATGAAATGTAATTGTACACCTAACCCTTAACTGTACCCCACAAAACCATAATAAAAAATACTGATTAATTATAAAAAAAAAGAAAAACACTGTTCTAAAGCACACACATGACAGGGTTTGGAGCAACTGTGGGGAAAACAATAGATACATTTAGAAAGCTCCTTCTGGCTGCCATGCAAACTTTAAATTAGAAAGATCAAGAGCTGTGACTGAGTAGAAGCAATCAGAAAAAAATAGATAAATTGAAATTCACAAATATTCAAAATTTGTGTGCATTACAATACATTCTAGAAGCTGGGAGATGCCCTATACAATAGGAGAAAATACTTGCAAAAATATTTATGATAAGGGTTTGATATCCATCATATATGAAGAACTCTTACAATTCAACAATATGATGACTAGTTCAACTACAAAATGGGCAAGTGACTTAAACAGGCATTTTTTTCCAAAGAAGATATACAAGTCAATAAGAAAAGAAGCATATGAAAGGATGTTCAACATTTGTTAGGGTAGCCTGGGGAAATGTAGTAAATGGGAGATATATATATATATATACTATATAGATATATAGTATAAATATGGGCTATAAATAGATTATCTCAAGCAATTATGGAAGCCGAGAGGTCCTATGATCTGTCACTGGAAATCTGGAGAACCAGGAAAGGCGCTGATGTAATTAGATCCAAATTTGAAGATCTGAGAAACAGAAGTGTCAATGTCCAATGTCTTAGGTAAGAAGAGGCCCATCTAATGTGTTCACACTCAGGAATGTGTTAATGCAAGGTATCTCTTTTTGGCCCTATGGGAGCAGGACCAGACAGTGAGATGGACTGTCCGCTTCAGTCCAGACTATGTGTCTGGGTGGTGGGTCTCTGCTGACCCTCCATGCCAGGGACTCTGGCTCCCTGGTTTCTGAAATCAGCCACCACCTCAATCTGAGCACAAACTGGACACCTCTGCCAAGACAGCATCAGAAGCTTTGTGTTAATTAGGGTCCTAATCAAGGTTTCTGTGCTTGGTTCCCTTGGCTCTAAGGTCAGAGGGCTGGTGCCCTGGGTCCCCATGAGTGAAAATTCAGAAGACTGGGCAAATGTGTTCCTGGGGTCATAGGTCAGAGACTTGATGGCCAAGCCTCTATGGTCTCTTTTTCTTCACCAAGTGACCACTTTTCTGAGCTTCAGTTTCTTGAAGGGGAAATAGGAATGATTATAATGCCTCTTGTTAAGAGTTGAAGAAAGAGCTGGGCTCGGTGGCTCAGCCTGTAATCCTGTGCCTTTGGGAGGCTGAGGTAAGTAGATTGCCTGAGCCCACGGGTTCAAGACCCACCTGGGCAGCGAGACCTCATCTCTAGAATAAATCAAAAAATCAGCTGGGCATGGTAGTGCATGCCTGTAATTCCAGCTACTTGGAAGGCTGAGGTGGAAGGATCGCCAGAGCCCAGCAGGTCGAGGCTGCGGTGGCCAGGAGCAGCCACTGCACTCCAGTCTGGGTGACAGAGTGAGACTCCAACTCAAAAAAAAAAAAGAGTTGAAGAAAGATTCAATGATAACTAATTGAAAGTGATTGGCCCATTTTCTGGCATGGAGTCCAGCCTCAAAGAATGACAGCTAGATGGTAAGGTTACTCAGGCTGGGGTCTGAGTTCTGGTACTCTTTGTTTTAGGACTATGCTTTTCATTCATTCCAAAAATATTCACTGAGCACTTGTTATGTGCTGGATGCTGTTGAATTCCTGGGCATACTGGGGAAAGAAAATAAGGAAAGCAAGAAAGATAGTCATCACAGGAACTCACTCTTATCAGGAGTGTACATCGCCTGGCCTGGGCAGGGGGTTTTATATGACCCAGTGCATTCAACCCCCCAAGGGAAGCATCACATGGACTGTGAAATGAGGTCCCCTAAAACATAAGACCTCCTCATTGTCAACTAGCCTGTTACTGTGCACCTCCTGCCCTCCTCAGGGCACAGAATCTGGCACTGCAGCCAGAACAAACTCAAGTCTGCACAGCCAGGCACCGCTGTCATCACCTGCAACCCCCTCCCTCACCCGAAGACCCTCACTTCGGCTGTATCTCAGAGTCCCCACGTCAGTCTCACACTCTTTCTTCCACCCAGATTTCTAAAGCTGTGTTGTCCACTACAGTAGCTACTCACCATGTGTTGCCTTGGAGTAGTAGAAATATGGCTGTTCTGAATTCAGAGATGCAGGAACAGTAAAATACACACAGGATTTCAAAGCTCTATTATGAATCTAAGAATATAAAATAATTCATTACATTTTTGTTGATTACATGTTTAACTAAAAATGTCTTGAACACACTGGCTTCTATAAAATCTGCTATTGATGCTAATTTTGCATGTTTCTTTTTATATGTTCAATGTGGCTATTAGAAAATTTAAATATTACATATGGGTTGACTTGGTTGAGTTTCTGAGGGGAACATACCAGTTGTGAAGCCCTACTTCCCCCAGGTGGCACCAGCACATGCCAGTGTAGACCCACCAGGTAAAGAAGAGGCAGAATAGAGCCTGCTAAGAGCAGTCTGTTAGACTCTGAGGAAGTAAGACCTTGCAGAAGGCACTGAGATAGGCTGTTTGGAACAGGGGCTCTCTATGGGGAGAAAAAACTCCATGTCCTGGCAGACAAGAGATTAGGAGTGTGGTAGGCTAAATAAGTACTTCCAGAGATATCCCTGTTGTTTCATTCCTGGAATCTATGGGTGTTACCCTTATGGCAAAAGGGATTTTGCAGATGGGTTGAAGTTAGGGTCGTGAGATGGGGAGATGATCCCGCATTACCTGGAAGGGCCCTCAGTGGAATCCCAAGCACAATTATCACAAAGAAACAGAAGGAAATTTAACCCCAGAGAAAGGGATGAAGATAAGACAACAGAAGCAAGAGGGTGGAATGATATGAGGAAGGGGCATGAGCAAGGAATGCAGCAGCCACTAGAAGTAAAAAATCAGGACAGATTCTCCCTTGAAGGCTTCAGAATGAACACAGCCTTGCCAACACCCTGATTGTAGAGTTCTGACTACAAAACCATAGGAAACTCAATTTGTTTTGTTTTTACACTGTCAAGTATATGGTAACTTGTTGCAGCAGCTAAGAGAGTCTGCTACAGGCAGACAAAGACACAAATTGAGAAAATCTTTTGCTTTTTGAACTATTTACAACTTTTGGAAATTAAGTAAAGCATGCTTGTGTGAGCAAAATTTGAAGCATATTTCTTTCTCTCTACCCGATTTCTTCAAAATTTGGAAAGTATTTGTGAGTATTAATTTGTGGCAGTATAGTAATTTGCAGGGGAGGTGACTGATGAGAGTCAATTACAGTGTGTTTCTCCTAGGGTATAAACGAAGATAGAGAGTGTTTCCTCAGCACCAAGAGAGGAACAGGACGAGCAGCATGCCCCATGACTCAAAAGAAGTGATAAAGACCATATAAAGCAAATAAGAGAAAAATCAATTGATCTGGGCTGGAACTAACTAGACTCTTCTCTGGATCACACACAGACCACTGGCAGCCTCTGGACACAGTGGGGGAAGTGAATGAGTGGAATTAATGAGTTCTGTGCTCCTGTCATGAACTTGGAGGGACCCCTGAACATTGTGAGACTCCAGTCTCTCTCACCCACAAACCCCCCCAAACCAAAAAAACCCCAAAACAAAAAACTGCCTTACCCTTGACTGTGTTCTACCGAGACCCACATGGAGCAGTGCAAAAAAAAAAAAAAAAAAAGACATGAGCAGGTTTAGCCACTATATCCCAGGAACTCAACCCTTATGGTGCTGTGACTGCTTTCTAGCCAGTTTGGGAGAGAATGGGCCCCAAAGGCAAACTCTGCAGTGGCAGACAGTTCCTGGCTGGGGTGGGCTGCCATGAGAGCACCTGAAGCCGACTGTATGTTGACATTCAGATTGCACACTGCCCAAGGCTAAGGAGGGAAGTGAGTAGGACTCAAAGCCAAGTCCAGAATCTTCCAGATTGCCAGTACAACCTGAGGATGTATCAGGGACTCTTGAAAAGCTCGTCCATACACTACTACAGACATTAAATTTTTTTTAATCTCCATTGTCTCCTATTAAAGATCTCATCCAGATACAAGAAGATTAAAAAAAAACCCACAAGATCTTACCAATTTTACCAAAGCTATTTCATAAAATTGAAGAGGAGGGAATTCTTCCTAATCCATTCTACAAAGTCAGCATTACACCAAAACCAGGAAAAAACACACACAAAAAGACAAAATACAGACTAATGTTCTTTATGAACACAGATGCAAAAATCCTCAACAAAATATTACCAAACCAAATTCAACAGTACATTAAAAATAATCCCCATGACCAAGTGGGTTTTATCCCAACAATGCAAGGATATTTCAACTCACACAAATCAACAAACACCATCTACTACATACGCATAATTAAAAACAAGAAACATATGAACATTCCAATAGATGCAGAAAAAGCATTTGATCCCTTTATGATAAAAACCCTCAGCAAAATAGGCATAGAGGGAACATTCCTCAAAAAAATAAAAGTCACATATGATAAACCCACAGCCATTGCCATTCTAAATTGGAAAAAGTAGAATGCTCCTCAAAACTGGAACAAGGCAAAGATGCCCACTTTCACAACTCCTACTCAACATAGTACTGGAAGTCCTAGACTGAGCAACCAGGCAACAGAAAGAAATAAGTGGTATCCAAATTAGAAAATAGGAAATCAAACTAACTCTGAATGCTGATGATATGATCTTATAGCTAGAGAATCTTTAAGACTCCTCCAAAAGACTCCTGGACTTGGTAAATTAATTTGGTAAGATTTCAGGATACAAAATAAACACACAAATCAGTAGCACTGCTATACCCTAGCAGTTACCAAGCTGAGAATCAAATGAAGACCTTAATTCCATTTACAACAGCAGCCAAAAAGCTAAAATACCTAGGAATATGCGTAATAAAGGAGGCAAAGATCTTTACAAGGAGAACTACAAATCATGGATGAAGAAATTGTAGGCTGGGCTCGGTGGCTCAGCCTGTAATCCTAGTGCTTTGGGAGGCCGAGGTGAGTGGATTACCTGAGCCCGCGTGTTCGAGATCGTCTGGGCAACATGGCGAGACCTCACCTTTACAATAAATCAAAAATTAGCTAGGCGTGGTTGTGCGTGTCTGTAGTTCTGGCTACTTGAAAGGCCGAGGCAGAAGGATCACCAGAGCCCAGTAGGGCAAGACTGCGGTGGTAGGGAGCATGCCACTGCACACCAGTCTGGGTGACAGAGTGAGACTCCAACTCAAGAAAAGAAAAGAAGCCAGGTTCAGTACCTCAGCCTGTAATCCCATGCTTTGGGAGGCTGAGGTGAGTGAATTGCCTGAGCCCATGGGTTCAAAACCCACCTGGGCAATTTGGTGAGACCTCATCTGTATAATAAATCAAAAAATTAGCCAGGCGTGGTAGCTCGTGCCTGTAGTTCCAGCTACTTGGAAGGCTGAGGTGGAAGGATCGGCGAAGCCCAGCAGGTCGAGGCTGTGGTGGCCAGGAGCAGCCACTGCACTCCAGTCTGGGCGACTGAGTGAGACTCCAACTCAAAAAAAAAAGAAAAGAAAAGAAATTGTAGACAACACAAGCAAATGGAGAAACATCCCATGTTCATGGATTGGAAGAATCAACATTGTTAAAATGATCTTATTACCAAGAGTAATCTACAGATTCAACACAATCCCTATCAAACTACCAATGTCAAATTCTCTGTTAATCTTTCCTAGATTGGACAAGGGAGAGAGAACCTCAGAGAAAGCATGGCTGCATCAGTGTAGATTTTCTCTACAGATACAAATCTCTCCTGCAAAAGGCAGTTACATAGCTATTCTTATATTTCCAGTCCTTCTGAATAGCCATCTTAAAATATGTCACATAAGTATATTTTGGGGAGAAATATTTTTACTTCATGTGATGTATGAATCACTTAGAAATGTTTTATATCTGCGTATATGCTGTGTTTATGTATATGTTTGCTTTTGATTTCTAATATAATTGAAATATGCCCATAAAACATGGTGAATATATATATGTAAAACAGAGACAGCTGGGCTGAAGAAGTTCTATGCTAATCTCTGGGGATACTTGGAAGTCTGGTACTGATTAGTCACCATGATAGAGATGGTATGGCTTAGTGGTCTATAATAGGCCAATGAGCTTTTTTAACTTCAGAATTCCCCTGGAAGCACTAGGGTCCACTTGTTACACTTCTTAGAGATAAGCACAAGGATGTGTTAATCTGGTTTAACCAGTTACCATGCCTGGCTTGGTTATGTGGTTAATGAGGTATAAAATGCTCCATTGGAAATTTGCCTGAATTTTCATGAAACTAAGATTCCTTACATATTTGATGATTCATAATTTAGAGATGAAGCATGCTCTATGTTACTAAGAAAGGATACTGGCCATGGTTCCCACACTCATTTGAGCTCTGACCTATGAAGAATGGCCACCACTTGCATTTCAGTGATGCTGGTGTCCCTGCCACCACTGTGGGGTTCACCACTCCCCCTGAGAATCCCATCCATGATGGGTTTTTCCTTCTATAAAAGGCACATTCCAAAACACCCATCTCTGTATTGTTGGATCCCTGACTCCACTGCTATATTGCAGTGCAAGTCAATTCTGACGTTAACTAGGAGCAATGACCAGGACTTAGCCCAGTGGGTAAACTTCACTAGGGAGATAACATTCAAGCTGAGACCTGAATGAGGAATGGGAGGGGTGCTATGAGGAGATCTGGGGAAGAGGTTCTTCCTGAAGCAACTTCAGGTGCAAAAGCCCTGAGGCAGGAGTGAGCTTAGCATGTTTAGGGAACAGCAGGGTGGAGGCCACTGTGGGTGAATCCAAGGGAGTAAGAGGAAGAGCAAGAGAAGATGAGGGTAAGGTCTAGACCTGAATGAGGCACATATTCTGGAGTTCATATAAAGTTTCATAAGCAAAGTAATGGTCATTTCCTTGGTTTTTTCTCACCGATGTAATCCAAGATTTTTCATCACTAACCTAAAAAAATGACGTTAATCTCCATGAGTTTTGAAATAGCAGTAAAAGCTCTCTTTTCTATTCCTTTCCTGCTTGGGGAGGAGTGCAGTAGTAGAGTGGAATGTCAAACCCCAAGTGCATGATGAGGGGTCTATGTGTAGACAGTGGTTCAGAGTGAGTGACAGAGCCCATGCAGGAGGAGAACCCAGAGTGGAGGTGCTGCCTGGGGTGAAACATCCAAGTCTGACTCTGGTGAAGAGGTATCCACACAGGGGCAGTCCTGTGCATGGAGTCAGAGGCAGGCAAGGAGGGAAAAAGCATTACTGCATAAGGCCTCTGGCTACTACACCCTTCTCAGGCCATGGGGGACTTGCTGTACTGGCCTCATTAAACTTAGGTGACAGAGTACCAAGAGGTGGTCCATTGGGTCACCTTGGTGGCAGAAATGTTCTAGTGGCTCCATCATGTAACAGCATCTGTCCTTCCTGCAGATCAGAGTCCATTGTTTCTGCCAGGAAGGTAATTCCTCCACCAATAGAATAGAGCAATGTAATATCTGAACAATGTTAAGAAGGTCCAGATCCCTCAGGAGTGCATTCAGGTAAAGAGGAGAAGGGGGAAGGAGACAGACAGACAACACACACACACACACACACACACACACACACAAACAGGGACATACACACACACACACACGGGGTGGGGAGGGATTGTGAATGAATATTGCTGTTGTTCCCATGTTAATGCAGATTGTTATTGCTCCATCTTCTTATTAGTTTTGAAAAAATGCATTTTTCAGATGAACACTGCATACTGTGCACCCGAGTTTGTGTTATTTGCTGCTCTAGGAAGGAGAAAACATCTCTCACAGCAGTGTCAGTGGGTCACCAGTGATGATGTTTGCAGTAGTCCAGTGTTGTCTGTCATTATCCATGAGGGTTCTGGAGATGCCAGACTAGTGAGGTAATTGGAGATATGATAGGATCCTTGACCCTGTATTCTTAAGTTTTTGAGGATGGTGTTAATTTTTTATATATATAATTTGCTGGTGAAGGTTTTAATGTTTTGATTTATTATATTGTCTTGGGCAAGTGTTGTAGATATAGAGTTCAGTTTTCATTTGCTTTTTCTTAGAGTAACTATTCTTACCTCATAAACCAACACCACTGTAAGTCTTCTCCCAATTTCTAAGTAGATGCATCCAAAGTACTGAGAAAGTGGAAACATAACCCGAGGGAGAAAGATTCATGAAATCAGTGGACTCAGTGTGACAGAAATGTCAGGGATGGATTCATCAGTTTACTGACCCCTCTTTCTTTCTTTTTTTTTTTTTGAGTTGGAGTCTCACTCAGTCACCCAGACTGGAGTGCAGTGGCCACTTCCAGCCACCGCAGCCTTGCCTGCTGGGCTCTGGTGATCCTTCCGCCTCAGCCTTTCGAGTAGCCAGAATTACAGGCATGCGCTACCACACCCGGCTGATTTTTTTATTTATTGTAGAGATGAGGTCTCGCTGCCCATATTCTAACAGGTGGCCCTGGTGGTATTTCAGTTTGTAGATACCATGACAACTAGGGCTCCATGTTCAAATCTTTTGAAAAAGGGGAGTTTTTACCTTTGTTCAGAATGCAGTTACCTAAGGAAATGCCTATAGGTTCCATGTAGGATGAACTGGGAAATTCTAAGAGGATACACTAGCTTTGGTGTCACTGAGACCATCCTCATAAGGCCCCAGCTTCTTTACCCAAATAGAGCTAAGACAGCATGAGGATTGTCTCAACTATTAACTGGGCAAATAATCATTACCTTCCATTGTGGCTGCGGACATCACCTTCCTGCTCCTCTAGATTATGTCTATTAAATGGCACACTGGTTGGGTGTCCTTATCTTCTGCCTCATCAGAAACATGCGCAAAGAGATAACACCTAGATAACTACTGCAGGCCAGTCCCCCTTGTTGCACTTTCATACTGCTGCTTAGTCTGTTCTTCATGACACAGTACCAGTTACTACCATTTCCAGAATCTGTCATCCTGTTGGTACCATGGAGATTACAGTGTCATCTCCTTTCAGCTCTGACCTAGGAATAATAGCCACCAGTTACATCTTGGTGAAGCTGGTGTCCTTTTCACCAGTGCTGTTGTCACCAGCTCTCCTGGGAGTTTAACTGGCTTATGTTTGTTTGTTTTTCCTTCTCTAGGAGAAGCACTTCAGGATGCCCAATTCTGAATTTTTCATTCTTTCCTCCCAACATAATACAGGAGTGCAATCCAATTATGTATGATGCTATCCACCATGCTTTAGCCACACACCACTGGTCTTGGGCAACTTAGATGTGAGGCTAACCTCATATATAATATTAGTCCCAATTTGGGGCTAAGGCCACCCATGCTTCTGCCTCACTTGCTACAAATTCAGGGGTTCCCATCACTCTCTCAAGGTGGATATTTTCCTAGCATAGCTTTGAGAACTCAGAAAAATCACTTTATAATGATAATGTCATAGCAGAAAAGAATATACATCAGAAGAAGCAAAAGAGAGAGACCCATAGGACAAAGTTAGGTCAGGTTCCTGATGGAAAACTTTCTTTGCCTGTTAATGGTGGTGTTAGGGGACACCCTCTCCTGGCTCCATTAATATTTCGCTTCTTTCAAATTAAGTCTTTTGCCAGGTCCTTAAGGGTTCTTGATTTTGGTGAATGGAAATAAGGATCTCTTCTAACTCTCATGTTAAATTCCTAAATGATATGTTTGAGCCTGTCCTTTTGCCTCTTGCATACATCCATGGCAGTTGTTTGTAGTCAACCAATTCCACACTCCTAGTACTATCATCTTCCTCACAATGTTCAGACTTACAGACAATGTACCTGCTGTATCTCTTGTAGTTCAGCTCAGTCATTGCAGCTGAAATGCAAGCCATCTCACACTGGACACATGCCAGGAACCTGTCAGCTCTCCACCTACCAGCTGAGATGATGTGTTCACTACCTACCTGTGCAGAGTAATCTAAATCCAGAATCCATTCTTAGATTTGGCTTCCTAGAAACACGGCCATTACCACCTGTTGGGTCACGTTCCCTAGTATCAGAGCATGAGACAGAGGTTTGAGAGGTGGACTGGGCTCCAGGGAAACCAGGCAGGGCAGATCAAGAAAACTAACAAAGATCAGGTTTGCCTGGAGACCTGCTTCAGCTTAATACCAGGAAGGCTCTGGAGTATGTGCCACGGCACACAGGTAGCATCACCTTGGTCATCCTTAGATCTTGGTACAAGTGAGCCCCTGACTGATGGCTGTTCTTAGGAATGAGCTGAAAGCAGCCACTTGGGCCAGGTGACTGAACTTCTTCTGAGAGCAAATCTCGGCAGGAGTGGGCATTTTCCAGATGGAAATGAGCAGCTTGGGGAAGGAGATCTGAACAGTGCACCAACAAGATCCACTGCCTTGAGGAAATTCCACTAGGGAAACACAGCAGGGACGTGAAGAATTAGAGGTGGACAGTAAGGATGAGGTAGAATGAGTACTTGGCAGAGGGGAGATGGAAGATTGTAAAGCCTCCAAGTTAAAGTCCATGAGACAACAAGGGCATTAAGGGAAGGGAGGAACCCCAGATCAGTCTCAGAAGGAGAAGCTTGAGGGAGGACCCCTGTGGGTACACTACAGCCTAGGAGTCCAAGGCCAGAGGCTTTAATTCAATTCTAGTAACAGCCTTTTGGCTCTTTTTTTTGGTATGTATGTGTGTGCATGTGTGTGTATGTGTGTGTGTGCGTGCAGATATGTGGGTGTGTTTGTGTGATTGTGTCTAAGAATGTATCTGTCTACACACAAATATGTTGGGGCTAAGAAGCCCAAGAGTTAGATCAAGAGGTTACTAGATGAGGAGGCCAACAGTGGCCAGTCACAAGGGATTGACATGAGATGGAGGTTACAATCCTACAGGGGTTAGATAGTCATGAGAATGAGGAGGGAGTAGATGATGAGGAGGAAGAGGAGGGCAACCTGTTACAACCCAGGCAGAAGTGAAGCTGAATGCAGGAAGCCTGCCAGGGCAGAAAGGATGTTTGAGGGTTCCTGGATGCCAGCTTGGGGAAAGGGTGGGAATGCAGGTTGGACTGAGGGTACAGATTAGAGACAGAAGATAGTGGCTTCCAGTGGAAAGGCCAGTGTTTTCCAGATTCTAACACTGAGCAGGAAGAGTTTTGGACACTTGAAACAGGGGTCTAGGTGAAGCAGTTGCAGCATTGTGGGGTGAGTGAGGGGCACTGAGGAATAGTGAATCTCCACCTCTGACCTCTGAGATGTCCTCACACTGAACTTGCCAGTCAACAAGACTCCAAGGAGATTTGGTTGTTAGTGAAAATTATGGAGACCCAGAAGAGGCTGAAAGGGAGTCTAGACACAGGAAGGAGAAGGTGAAGACCAAGGGCTTAAAAGGCCTTGTAGATTACAGAGCCCCAAAGTACAGAAAAACATGAGTGGTTGTGGTGCTCCAGATCATGAAATTGATGGAGTACTTGAAGCCTAGAAGTAAAAGAAAACTGTCCTGGGGAACTCAAAGGCTTGAAAGACCTTAGATTATGTGGGGCCCTGAAGTATGGAGACCACTGGGATGTTCCCAAGTGCCCTGAAAACTCAAAGAGAAAATGCCCTGGGATAGAGTCAACATGGCAAGGAAGGTAAATCTCAGGCCTGAAGACTTGGGGGACTCAGCCTGAAAGCATTGACAAAAACTGGGGTGTGAGCTGAGGATTCAAATTCCAAAAGACCTTGGAGTGCTTAAAGGCCTGAAGTAATAAGAAAATGGAGGATATGCATTATGGAATGCCCAGAAGAAGGTGAAGGATTAGGGCCTGGAATAATCCAGAAGCAGAGGAGGGGTTGGGGAGTGGAGGACCCAGAGGGGGTGTGAGTGTGCAGGGCTGCTCCAAGGTCTCCTTCACATTCCAGGACTTTCCCTTCCTTCTGTCCCAACCAGAATTTGCCCTTTGAAGTCTTCCTCCCCAGTGGAGCAGATCTGAATTCTATTGATTCACCAACCCTAGTCCTCAAGGAGGCCATTTCTACTTTGTTCCCTGTTCGATTCCTTTCCTCCAATTAGGTCGTGTCCACTTGAGACACACACAGGTTATTTATTCCTCTTGAAGCTTCCCCCACCGAGAAAGAAGGTTCTCACACATTCTCAGGACTCAACTTCTGAAATTCACCCTTGGAAGTCACCCCATGGTTGCAGGCCCCATGCAGGCTCATCACTTCAGCACCTCAGACCCCACGAGATCTCCTCCCCCATCTCAGGGTTTCTCTCCAGATTAAGAGCCCTTCCCTACTCCCAGTGCAGCCCAGCACCTCATCACAACAAGAATAGGGAGTTGCCCCAGAAGCAGTCATGAGACCATACTCCAGTTAAGTATTTTATTTCTGCCTTTTCAAGACCCTTGTCTGTGTTGGGCAAACTGATCTGGTGGGAAGAAAGCCATTAGTCAGGAAAATTGCTGTGCTATGGTTGTGGATACCACAGGGCCATGGTATGTTCAGCAATCCAAACAAACACATATTTGTTCAACCCAAGATGCTTATCGTAAGATACACAATGTATAATTCATAATTAAGACATCATCTCTGCACCCATTTTTCTAGTTCAATTTTTCCATTCACAGATAATCTTTGTCCATACGTGTACAATTATTTTGGCATACTGCATCATCAATGTATAATAAACAGATGACATTTGTTTTCAGATTTACCGACTAGAGTACAGATGCTTTTCATAAAGTACAAAAAGTACAATTCATAATTCAGTCATTATCTCTCCAGTGATTTTTTAAAATTTGATTTTTTCATTTGCAAATGCTCACTTTCCATATATATGCAATTAATTTTTCATGTTGCATCATCACTTCATGATAAATTAATCACAATTTTTTGAGATTTCTAGACTAGAGCTCAGAAGCATATCACAGACTTAGAATGTACAATTTGTAATTCAGCCATCATATCTACAGCAATTTTTAAATTCAATTTTTTCATTGGCAAAGGCTTATAGTACATTTTCATGCAATTCATTTAGCAGAGTGCATCAGCACATTATGTTAAATAGATCACAGTCCTTTTCATATTTCCCAGGTAGAGCACAGATGCTTATTATAAGGTATGTGATGTATAATTAGTAATACACCAATCATCTCTGCAGTATTTTTTAATGCAGTTTTTCTCCTCTCAAATAATCATTGTCCACATTTATGAAATTTGTTTTCATATTACATCAACATTTTACAAGAAACTGATTGCGTTTCTTTTTAGATGTCCCAACTAAGGTATCGACACTTATCATCATATACAAAAGGTAAAATTAGTAATTTAGCCATCATCCTTATGATTTTTAAAAATTCAATGTTTCCATTGGAAAAACCCCATTGTTTATATTCTCACAATTTGTTGTTCATGTTAAACCATTTTATGATACATAGATCATGTTTCTTTTCAGATTTCTCAACTAGTTCTGAGATAGTGTGTTGAATTTATAAGTAGATAATAAATAACAGAGATTTGTACTAGTGAAGCAAGTCATTTTTGACAAAATCTGAGCTTTTTAGGAAACATCAGGTAAAACTTGTTGTAAAAAAGTGAAGCTGTTTGTTTCAGTACAAAATTCAGCATCTCCTAGATAGGAAATGGAGCAATCGATAGGCGTTAAGATGATCATTGCCTTTTCTATGGCATATGTCAGTAATGGATCGTATTAAAATTCTCATTCTGTAGTGGACTAAAACAGCTGGGATAGCTACAGAAAATTTCACTGACATGATCTTTGTGAATGAAATAAGTGAAACCTTGGAAAGCATTATTTTAAAAAAAGTTATAAAAGTGTTGAAAACACGAACCACATGATTATATCACTAGATGCAGAAAAGCTTTTGATAAAATCCAGCATTCCATTTTGATAAATCCCTTGAGCACTTAGACATAGATGGAACATACCTCAAAAAAATAAGAGCCATCTATGACAAACCCACAGCCAACATACTGCTAAACAGACAGAAATTGGAACCATTTCCAATGAATACTGGCACAAGACAAGGCTGCCCATTCTCACCCCCTTGTTCAACATAGTGTTGGAAGTCTTAGCTAGAGCACTCAGACAAGACAAGGAACTCAGAGGTATCAAATAGGAAAAGAGGAAGTTAAGTTATTCCTCTTTGCAGATGAAATGATCCTATACCTCAAAAATCCAAGAGAATCTGTCAAAAACTTCCTTGCACTGAAAAAGAACTTTGGCAAAGTCCCAGGGTATAAAATAAATGTGCAAATGACTGCTGCATTCCTATACACCAACAACAAACAGGCAGAGAACCAAATAAAAAGCCCAATCCCATTCATAATTGCCACACACACACACATACATGCATATGCGCAAAAAAAAACCCAAAGAAATACCTTGGCAACTTCCTAACCATAGAAGTGAAAGAACTTTACAATGAAAACTACAAAACACTGCTCAAAGAAATCAAAGATGACCCAAATAAATGGGAAAAATTCCATGTTCATGGATTGGAAGAATCAACATTGCTAAGATGGCCATCCTACCCAAGGAAATCTATAGATTTAATGCAATACCCATTAAATTACAGGTAGCATTCTTCTCAGACCTGGAAACGACAATACAGAAATTAATATGGAAACATAAGCTTCCATGAATAGTCAAAACAATCCTTAGCAAAAGAAACAAAGCTGGAAATATCACACTTCCAGACTTTAAAATTTATTAAAAGCCTACAATAATCAAACCAGCCTGGCACTGGTACAAGAATAAATATGTAGACCAACAGAACAGAATGGAAATTGGACACCCATCATAGAGGATGGATAGTCATTGGGAAGGAAAAAAAGATAGAGATTGCAGAAGCAAAACCTTAATTTCTCAACCAAAAATCTTAGACAAAGCCTCCACTAACAACCACTGGGGAGAGGTGAACTTATTCGGTAAATTGTGCTGGGAAAACAGGCTGACCACATGCAGAACATTAAAACAAGACCCCCCACCTATCACCATACTCAAAAATCAACTCTAAGTGGATCAAAGACCTGAAAGAAAAATCTCAAAGTACAAGAACCCTAGAAAATGCAGGAGACACCCTTATGGAATTGGAACTGGCAACCAATTCCTGGTCAAAATCTCAAAAGCCTGTGTCATAAAAGATAAGATAGACAAGTGGGACCTCATCAAACTGAAAAGCTTCTGCAAAGCAAAAGAAACCATCAAAAGAGCAAGGAGACAACCCACAGAATGGGAAAAAGTATTTGCCAACTCTATATCTTAAAAGGCCTAACATCTAGGATCTACATGGAACTCAAATGTGCCAAAAAGGAAAAAACAAACAGCCCTATTAAAAAGTGAGCAAAATATATGAATAGGTACTTCCCAAAGAAGACATATGAATAGGCAACAGATACGTATAAAAAGTTCAGCCTCACTAGTCATCAAAGAAATGCAAATTAAAACCACACCGAGATACCATCTAACTTCAGACAGGATGGCCATCATCAATAACTCAAAAAACAACAGATGCTAGAGAGGATGTGAGGAAAGTGGAACATTCTACACTGTTGGGGGGAGTGTAAACTTAGTACAACTTTTGTGGAAAACACGTTGGCGATTCCTAAAAGATCTAAAAATTGATCTTCCATATAACCCTGCAATCCACCTTCTGGGAATATGCCCAGGGGAATTCAAATCACTCTGTGAAAAAGATACCTGCACATACATGTTTCTTGCAGCCTTGTTCACAATAGCAAAAACATGGAACCAACTGAGCTGCCCATTGAAAGAGTGCTGGATAAAATAAATGTGGTACATATGCATGATGGAATATTATGCAGCCATAAAGAAAGACAAAATTATGAACTTTGCAGCAATGGATGGACTTAGAGTCTATAATACTGAGTGATCTATCACAAAAACAAAGAACTGAGAACCACATGTTCTCATTCATAAGCAGACCTGAACAATTATTATAATATAAAAAAGGAATTGGCAGTAGTGGGAAACTGCCTGGGGAAGGAAGGAGGGCACACCTCATCAATAAGAGTAACTGATCTCAATCCAGGTGAAGAGGGGAACAAATAGAGGCCCAAACTTTACCTGTACAATGACCATTTGTATACCCACCCCTGAATTGTACCCACATCTTTGAAAAAAAAAAGTAGACAAAACAACAACAAAAACCAAAACCTAAAACAAACAACCATAAAAGAAACAACAAACTTGGGCTGCAAAGCTGAATGAGAGGAGAATGCTGTATGATGCTATGGTGACTATTAGGGTTCTGTGCTCTATATTTCTGAGGAGACTGGAGCCAAGTGCTGGCCATGGATAATTTAGGAGTTGAAGTACAAACTTCCTCCTAAGCATGCACAAACTCATCATAGATATGTCACAGTGATAAGTACGTGAGGACTACTGGAAAAAAGAAACACGATGTCCACATGATAAGGAGGCACACAAACCAGGGTTCAAAGCCTGGCTGGGCCACTACCACATGAATAACCAGAGGAATGTTCTAAAGCTAAGGGATTTTATCTAATTTGTACAAAGAAATGAAGCGACCCTGCCTACTGGGAAAAGATGTCACAGGGGACAGCATCCAGTCAGGTCTGATAACTACACCGCTCGCTTGGAGCCTGCCAGGCTAGGCCCATGACATTTGCTACAGGGTAGCCAAGGTGATGGGAGAGGGCCTAGAGGAGTCTAGCAGAAACTGGGCTGCTCCTGAGCTGAGCTTTAAGCAGGCTCCACCCTGGTGACCCTGAGGACAGGGCCAGAACACACACTCACCAATCTCACAGAGTGCCAAGCCGGCAGTCCCCACCAATTCCCACATAGTGGCCCACCTGGTGACCATCACCTGAAAGCAGCAATGGGAAGTCCCCAGGGCTAGAACATCCACCTGCACCAGTTGTTAGCTGGGCTTCATGGGGTGCCCTTTGTCACATTTTCTTGCTGCTTGCCTGGGCCCATGGGCCCTCCCTGACATACCCTGTCTGTGGTCATGAGTCCCACTGAGATGTCACAGGCACAGTACTAGCCACTGTGTACTTGGCTGAGAGGGGAGTTGGTGGCTAAGGAGATTTGTCTCCATGGCTTACTCTTTCTTGCCATTACAAACCACACAACCAGCTCTCAACGGGCAATTTTCCTACTCAATTGGTTTTAGGGTTCTGCAGACATTGCCCTAGGTGCTGGTTCACAGTCGTTCCGCTGTTCTGTCAGGCTTTCCCTACTGGCCAGGGCCACCCTGCAGCACTTGTGCCCCCTTGCCCTGGCAATACTTACAGGTTGTTCAACCCTCTTCTGGTTGTGTGCCTCCACCACCTAGACTATACCCCGCCCTGAAGGAATACTGTACCCAATATTCTGTCCGGCACAGAGGAAAACTGTCAAAACCACCACACGCATATTCTGTCCTGCACAAATTAAAGCTATCTAAACCCACAACACCCATATTCTGTCCTACTCAAAGTAAAACTGTCTAAAACCGCACACCAATATTCTGAGCTGCACAAAGTAAAACTCTCAAAACTATACCATTATTCTGTGATACACAAAGAAAACTTGTCAAAGACAACCACACCAACAAGAAAAAGAAAGAAACATAAAACATGAAAAAAAACAGAGACAGAAAAAAAAGCAGTAATAATAATACAACCTGAACAATAGAAAAATATGTTCTATAATATGACAACAATAAAACATATTGTTCTATCACAACAATAATAGAACCTTGGCTCTAACAACAGCAACAAAAAAATCTATTTTGAGAGTTAAAAACAATCCCATTAAAACCAGAACAAAGCAAAATAAAACACCAAAAATGGCAGCAGATAAATCAACAACAGTAGCAATACTACAACTTGAGCTTTGCATCTCGCCAAATGATCGATTTAAAGAACACTGAGTTACTCCTGGGCTGAGCTTTTAGCAGACTCCGCCCTAGTGACACAGAGGTCAGGGCCAGGACACACAGCAGCAGAATGCCCAAGTCGGTAGTGCTCATCCATTCCTACAGAGTTGCCCACTTGGTGACCATCACCTGCAAGCAGCAGTGGGAAGCCCCCAGGGCTAGAACGTCCACCTGCACCAGCTGTCGTGCAGTGCCCTTTGTCACATCTTGTCCCTCGGCTGGGCCCGCGCTCCCTCTCCAGCGGGCCCCGTCTGTGTCACGAGCCCCAATGAGACGTCACAGTCGCGGGGTTGGCCAGCCTGCGCTTGGCTGAGCAAGGAGCCAGTCGCTAAGGAGCCGTCTCCGTGGCTTACTCTTTCTCGTCATGGCAGGCCACACAACCAGCTCTCAGTTGACAATTTTCTTATTCAATTGGTTTTGGGGTCCCATATGCGGCGCCACGGGTGCCGTCTCTCACCTGTTCTCCCCTCCGCTATTCCACCAGGCTCCCCCGGCCCTGCGGCTCCAATGCCTGCCCCTCGCGCTGGTCCTGTTTACAGGCTGCTTAACCCGCATCTGGGTCGTGTGCCTCCACCACCTAGACCATATCACCTCGAAGGAGAGATAACCCCTCCGCAGGCCATGGCCCCCTCTTTGGGGATCCTACCGCCTGAATCCTGGGGCCAAGCCCAGAAAAAAGAAACCACGCTGTCTGCTGGAAACTCACTAACGAAAGAACACTTGACCTCAGCAAGAATTTCTTCTCTCAGTCGCAAGTATGCCCTCTGCCTTTCGCACCTGAGCAGGTTGTCGGTCCTAGGACACTGATGCCATCCAGGATCCTCCAGGAGATCAAGGGCAGGGACCAAGAAGAGCCCAGAAGATGATGAAAGAGGAGGATGACACCAAAGAGCAGGAGGTCAACAAAAGGGTCCACCCTAAGAAGGAGGAAGTATCATTGACATCTATGCCTCTAGGTACCCAGGGAGAACTCTCTTCCTTGGGGCCCCACCCTGGGCACATACTTTGCCCCACCCTGGGCATCCCTTGCTCATACTCAAAAACAAACTTTTGTGAGAAGGCCCAGGTTTCTCTGACGAGTTGTTTCTGGGAAGAACATACCTATCACAGTGCCCCGGCTCCGACGGGGAGTCCTGCCTCTTGGGACAGTTGCACCATGCTCCTGGACCCAGTCCCAGTCTTGTCCCGGCAGCTGGAGAAGCCCATCAAGGAAATGCTGGAGTGTCCAGCTTTCCAGGCTAGCTGATGTTGCTGATGCTGGAGAAGGAGATGCAGGGCACCAAGCCATCAGATAGTCCACTAAGGAGCTCTTCTCTACCGAGAGCTGCCAGTCATAGGCCCTGGCAAGGACAAGGTCGATTCCACAGCTACTGCCACCTCCCCTTTAAATGTCATGGGATAGAGGTGTGCTGCCCTACAAACCCAATGTCCTTGCATAGCTATTCAGAAAGAGCTAGGCTCCTTGGGGAAGAACAGTGGGTGTAAAAGAAATAACAAACACTTGGAGGATAAGACAGAGGTTTTGAAGGGTAAAGCATAAGCCATGGCAAGTGGTAGTGCCACTCAAGCTGACTCTTTTTTTTTTTGATAGCTGCTAGGAGGAACACAGACTCCCTGCCTTTGGTCACTTGTACTTTGCTGGTCTCAGCTCCATCTAGAACTGCTGACTTGGCCCACCTGGTTGCTGACTCTATTATCCTACCTGTCCCTCTGCCTCCTAGGCCCTTTCCCATCTCCTCCAGGTCTCATTCCTGCAGAAGGTGATCCCAGACATCCACATGTATAGAATCCCATCTGTCTTTTTCCCTCTCATCCTTCATCCCGTCCACTCCACCATGAACCCCGTTACCTCTGGCAAACCCGATTCAAGTTCCACAGGATTCATTTCTATCATCTCCGTTAACACATCTGCCCTCCTGTCTTCATTGCCCACTTCAAACCCTGGCGACATTTCCACTGACAATACTCTATCTTCTAAGGCTGTGATCTCAGCTCTACCACAAACTTCAGGATGACCACACTCTTATTTTTCCCATACCAAATTCATGTGCCACACAGTGGCACCGTGAAGAGTCATCATTCTACATCTGTCCACCTATATTTATTTCCTTCAGTCCCACTCCAACTCTTAACTATCCCTTTGACTAGAAAACTGTTTATTAGCCCAAGTTTATGACACCCGATGGGCAACAACAGTGACCCTGTCTCCCAGTGCCCTGTTTTGACAAGACTTCTATCATGGTTTCTCCAGTGACCTCTGCTCTAGTGAGCAGCACCTCTGCATCAACATTATCCAAGCCACCTTTGACTTCAGTGTTGTAAATACCTACTCTTATTTCAAGGTGTCAGCTCAGTCTCCCACCGTATGCAGAAATGGTCCACCGTTTACACAGAGCAAGCGAATTCCCATTGCTAAACATGGGAAGCACAGCACTGTGGTTTTGTAGGAAGTTCTCTGTTCTCCCTTTCAGTAAAAACACCAGTCAACCACTCAGCTAGGTTCTTTCTTGTGACTTTAGAGTAGTCGGCAGTTGGAGACTCTTGTAAAAGCAACTGTGCCTGTGATATAAGGATGAAAACCAGCCCACTGGGGACCCTCCACCTGCTAAGAAATCAGAAACTACCATTCCATGGATGACTCCTCTCTCAGATCTCTGTAAATAAAGGGAAGGTCTCTCTCCACATACAATTCCCACAAAAGTACTTTGGTCCACTAGAAGGGGACTTAGTTCCTTTAAGGTATACTTAACCTTCTTTAATTACATTAGTCAGAGGCCCCAAACCTGAAGAGTTGTGTGTCCATGTGTGTGTTTGTATGTGTTGTGTGAGTGAGAGAGAGAGAGGTGTATGTGTGTGTGCGTGCGCACGTGTGTGTATTGATCATGTAGCAGACTAGTGTAGTTTAAAAGATACTGTAGTTGAGACATTCCACCACAAAAGTAAAAGAGACCTGCATGTACCATAAGCTGGGCCTTTCCTGGTTTGACTGTTAACCTGTATAACCCAAGCTCTGGGTCTCTATGTCTTGAGACTGAGAGAATGGTCACTACCATTTAGAGGTGCTCCTCTACCTCTTACAGATTTGACTCAATGGTTCCTTGTCTTTCCCAAATGTGATGTATAGCAAAAACTCGTTCTTGCTAATCTGAAAAAAAGAAAAAAAAGAAAAAAGAAATTAGTGACTCCTTGTAAAGCAACATTGTGAAAAAGATATTAAAGTGTCTAAAACAAAATAAATTATTAAAACAAAATTACAATTTAAAAAACCTAGGAGTAGTCTTTTTGCTCCTGCATTCCTAGGTTTTAATGGGGTTGAGGAAAGAGGATTTCTTGAGCTCAGGAGTGGGAGACTGCAGTGAACTGTAATCAAGCCACTGTTCTGCAGTCTATGCTACATAGAGAGAAACTCTGCAAAACAATTATACAAAAAAAAAAAATCAAAACAGAAAAGTAACGCAACAATTATACATCCTGACCTTTGGAACTAATTTTAAAAAAAGATTTAGAGAGAAACTCTCAAAAGTAATCACACCAATGAGAAAAAACAAACAAAAAACCTAAAAATCACGACAAAAAAAGCAAAACAGAGGAGACCATCACAGAAAAGTTATTGTACTCTGACTTTTGACCTTATAGACAAGCAATTTACAGGAAAATTCTCAACAGTGACCATGTCAATTTATAAAAACAAAACATAAAACACGACAAGAAAATGGCAAAACTGAGAAAATTGCACAGCAACGACAATGCAAATTGAACTTTGGATCAGACAGAAATCAATTACAGACAAACTCTCAAAAGAAACCACACCAATATATACAAACAAAATAAATTTAAAAATACAGTAGGAAAATGGCAGAGCAGGGGAATCAACTGTAGCAATGATAATACCAATGGAACTTTGGATCTAACAAAAAAATTTGTTTAGTGAGAAATTGTCAAAAGCAACAAGATAAGAAACAAGAAATCACCAAAAATGACAAAACAGAGAAATCAACAAGAGCAACAATAATACAGCCTGTACCTTGGATGTAACAAAAAAACAATTTAAAGAAGCAGAAAATATATCGTTAACAATTGTTCTGTAGGATTCCTTCCAAGGTTTGCGATAACACCCTTCTGTAGCATTATCTTTCCAAGTCACCGGGCCTTATATGAACACAACAGGAAGTGATTCTGGTCGTTGAGCATAGAACAGGGTACCGGACATCATTGTCAGTTTAAAGTCCCTGTCTTCCAAACAGTTCAGTGGCCATATTGGGTCCTAGTGCAAAAATTACAGGTGGGGAGAAGCAGTGAGAGCCTACATTGTGCCAGGGGGGCATGAGGAGGTATGAGTAAGGTGACAAAATATTACCAAGCTCAAGTACAAGGGTCAGGAAAAAGGAGGTTTTTGTCCAAAAGTGGGTGTATATGAAGATGAGACATGATCAGTTCTTCTGATTGGAACTGTGTCCTGAGACCTGTGAAAGATTCTTTCACTGGAAAATGGGCTTTTGCAAACGTGATCAAATTAAAGATCTCTACATTGGGAGGTTCTCCTGCATGATATGGCTGAACCCTGATGAAATCACTAGTGTCCTTGTAAGGGCAAGGCAGGCTGAGATTTGAGTTTAGAAGAGGAAAAAGCTGATGGGAGCCTGAGTCTGTGGTTAGGGTCAATGGCATGTTGGGGTGTGAACCAAAAAACAGTGTGACCTCCAGAAGTTGGAAAAGACCAGAGTTCATTCCCTTAACACCCCTAACTTCCTTCCTTGTGTTCATGACACGCCCATCCCATGGAAGGACTCTTTTTTTTTTAATTAATCAATATTTTTTATTATGGTTTTCTGGGGTACAGTTAAGGGTTAGGTGTACAATTACGTTTCATTCAGGCACCCTGTTGATAAGAGGTGCTTTCCCATCCCCAGACAGATATTTGCTACTGTTAATCCCATCCCCCTCCCCCCCATAGTTTCCCAGTACCGTCAGTCATTTTCTTATAGTATTACATTGGATGTTCAAGGTCCATTATATGAGTGAGAACATGTGATACTCGGATCTTTGTTTCTGTGAGAGGTCACTCAGTATTATAGACTCTAGTTCCATCCAGGTTGCTGAGAAATTCATGATTTTGTTCTTTTTTATGGCTGTGTAGTATTCAATCTTGTATATGTACCACATTTTTTAAATCCAGTCCTCTTTTGATGGGCAGCATGGTTGTTTCCAGGTTCTTGCTATTGTGAACAACGCTGTGATAAACATACGTGTGCAGGTATCTTTTTTATAGAGTGATTTGTGTTCTTCAGGGTATATTCCCAGTAGGGGGATTGTGGGGTCATATGGAAGGTCAATTTTTAGAGCTTTTAGGAATCGCCACACTGCTTTCCACAGAGGTTGCACTAGTTTACACTCCCACCAACAGTGTAGAAGTGTTCCCTTTTTGCCACACCCTCTCCAGCAGCTGTTATTTTTTGAGTTGTTGATAATTGCCATTCTGACTGGAGTTAGGTGGTATCTCAGTGTGGTTTTGATTTGCATCTCCCTGATGATTAGTGAGGTTGAGCATTTCTTCATGTGTTTGTTGGCTGCTGGGATGTCTTCCTTTGTGAAGTGTCTGTTCATATCTTTTGCCCATTTTATAATGGGGTTGTTTGTTTTCTTCTTTTCAGTACGTTTCAGTTCCTTGTAGATCCAGGATGTTAAGCCTTTGTCAGACCTAGAGTTGGCAAATACTTTTTCGCAGTCTGTAGGCTGTCTCCCTGCTCTCTTGATGGTTTCTTTGGCTTTGCAGAAGCTTGTCAGTTTAATAAGGTCCCACTTGTCTATCTTCTCTCTTATGACCTGTGGGTTTCGGGTTTTGTTCAGGAATTGGATGCCAGTTCTGATTTCCATGGGGGTATGTACTTCATTTTCTAAGGTTCTTATGGTTTGAGGATTTACATGTAGGTGTCTGATCCATTTGGAGTTAACCTTTGTGCATGGGGATAAATAGGGGTCCTGTTTCAATCTTCTGCATGTGGTCAGCCAGTTTTCCCAGAACCATTTACTGAATAGGTTCTCCTCTCACCAGTGGTAGGTGGTGGGGGCTTTGTCGAAGATGAGTTGGTTGAGAAATTGAGGTTTTGCTTCTGGAATCTCAATTCTGTTCCATTGATCTATATGCCTGTTCCTGTACCAATACCAAGCTGTTTTGATGATTGTAGCTTTATAGTAAAGTTTGAAGTCTGGTATTGTGATACCACCTGCTTTGGTTTTTTTTGCTGAGGATTGTTCTGGCTATTCTTGGACGTTTGTGTTTCCATATGAATTCCTGTGTTGTTTTTTCTAGGTCTGAGAAGAATGTTGTTGGTAATTTAATGGGTATTGCATTGAATTTGTAGATTGCCTTAGGTAAGATGGACATCTTCACAATGTTGATTCTTCCGATCCATGAGCATGGGATATTTTTCCAATTGTTCGTGTCAGCTTTGATTTCTTTGAGCAGTGTTTTGTAATTTTCATTGTAAAGGTCTTTCACGTCTCTGGTTAGGAAGATGCCAAGGTATTTCATTTTTTTGTGGCTATTGTGAATAGAATTGTGTTTTTTATTTGGGTTTCTGTTTGTTTATTGTTGGTGTAGAGAAATGCGATTGTCTTTTGTACATTTATTTTGTATCCTGAGACTTTGCCAAAGGCCTTTATCAATGTAAGGAGGCCTTTGACAGATTCTCTTGGGTTTTCAAGGTACACAATCATATCATAACTCGAGAGATAACTTGACTTCCTCTTTTCCTATTTGAATACCTCTGATTGCCTCCTCTTCTCTGATCGCTCTAGCCAGGACTTCCAATACTATGCTGAACAGGAGGGGTGAGAGTGGGCATCCTTGTCTAGTTCCAGTTTTCAGGGGAATTGGTTCCAATTTTTGTCCATTTAGGAGTATGCTGGCTGTGGGTTTCCCGTAGATGGCTTTTACTATTTTGAGGTATGTTCCCGTATGCCTAGATGTTCAAGGGTTTTTATCAAGAAGGGGTGCTGGATTTTATCAAAAGCTTTTTCTGCATCTAATGATATGATCATGTGGTTTTTGTTTTGACATCTGTTGATGTATTTAATTACATTTATGGTTTTACGAATGTTGAACCAGCTTTGCATCCTGGTAATGAAGCCTACTTGTTTATGGTGGATGATTTTTGAGATGTATTGCTGAATCCGGTTTGCTAGGATCTTGTTGAGAATTTTAGCATCTATGTTCATCAAAGATATTGGCCTGTAGTTCTCTTTCTTTGTTGGATCTTTACCTGGCTTGGGTATCAATGTGATGTTGGCTTCGTAAAATGATTTGGGGAGAGTTCCATCTTTTTCAATCGCCTGGAATACCTTCAGTAGGATTGGTATCAGCTCCTCCTTGAATGTCTTGTAGAATTCTGCTGGAAAGCCATCTGGACCAGGGCTTTTTTTTGTAGGAAGTTTTCTTATTACGTAGTCGATTTCCTTGATTGTTATTGGTCTATTTAGGGTCTCAATTTCTTCTTGTTCCAACGTAGGTAGGTTGTGTGATGTCAGAAAGTCCTCCATTTCCTTATGGTTTTCAAGTTTGTTTCCATACAAGTGTACGTAGTAGTCTCTAATGATCTTTTGTATTTCTTCAGGGTCAGATGTGACTCCATCTTTTGTGTTTCTGATTGTGCTTATTTGGTTTTTTTCTCATTATTTCTTGGTCAATCTAGCTAGGGGACCATCAATCTTGTTTATCATTTTGAAGAACCAGCTTTTTGTTTCATTGATTTTTCTATTATCTTTTTGTCTTCTATGTCCTGGATTTGGACTTTTATTTTGGTGATCTGGATTCTTCTGCTGAAATTAGGGTTTTTGTGGTCTTGCTTTTCCAGCTTCTGTAGGTGGATTGTTAGGTTGTGATTTTCCATTCCTTCCATTTTCTTCATGTGTGATTGTAGGGATATAAATTTGCCTCTTACTACAGCTTTCAGGGCATCCCAGAGATTTTGGTAAGATGCTTCTTCATTTTCATTTGTTTCCAGGTATCTTTTGATCCCTGCTTTGATTTCGTCGTTGACCCAGGAGATGTTTAGCATCATGCTATTTAGTGTCCTTGTCTTTGTGGGTATTGGGGGACTTTGTTGGTGTCAATGTTTATTTTTATTCCACTGTGCTCCGAGAAGGTGCTTGGTAGAATTTCGGTCCTTTTAAATTTGCTTATGCTTGATTTATGGCCGAGTATGTGGTCGATCTTAGAATATGTTCCATGTGGTGATGAGTAGAATGTGTATTCTGTGGTCTTTGGATGGAGTGTTCTGTAGGTATCAATTAAGTCCATTTGGTCCAAAGTCACATTGAGGATCTCCTTGCTGATTTTTTGTCCTGATGATCTGTCTAGGGTTGTGAGTGGGGTATTAAAGTCCCCAGTTATGATAGTGTTAGAGTCGATATCTTTCTTTAGTTTTCCAAGAAGTTGCTTTATGAAAGTTGGCGCACCTATGTTGGGTGCATATATGTTTAGGATAGATATTTCTTGTTGATGGATTGAGCCTTTTATCATTATGTAGTGGCCTTCTGTATCTTTTTTGATTTTTAATAGCTTGAAGGGTATTTTGTCTGAAATTAAGATGGCTACTCCTCCTTTCTTTTGTATTCCGTTCACCTGAAAGTTTGTTTCCCATCCTCTTACTTTGAGTCTGTGGGTGTCCTTTCTAGTGAGGTGAGTCTCTTGAAGGCAATTGATTGTGGTCTGATGATATTTTATCCATTTTGCCATTCTACGTCTTTTCAGTGGTGCATTTAGTCTGTTCACATTTAGGCTAATAATTGAAATGCAAGAGTTGATCCCTGTCATAAGGTTCTTAGAGTTGTTCCTGTTTGTTTGTTGTCTTTCTTTGGGTTTTGGAGTTGGTTCATGTGTGTTTTTAATCTTTTGCCTGTACTCTTGTGAAGAATGCTGTTGTTCTTTTTTCTTTTTCTTCTGTGTTCAGTACTTTCTTAAGTGTTTCTTGTAGAGGTGGTCTGGCGGCAGCGTAGGTTCTTAGGGATTGGATGTCTGGAAAAGATTTCAATTCTCCCTCACTAATGAAGCTTAGTTTGGCTGGGTAGGTAATTCTTGGTTGAAATTGTTTCTCTTTTAGAACTTTGAAGATAGGGCTCCAGGCTCTCCTGGCCTGAAGGGTTTCTGTGGATAAATCTGCTGCTATTCTAATTGGTTTTCCCTGGTAGGTAGTCTGGCCTTTTTCTCTTGCTGCCTTTAGGATTTTTCCTTTCGTAGCTACTTTGTTTAGGTGAATTATTATGTGTCTGGGAGTTGGTCTTCTCATTTGTTGTCTTGCAGGGGTTCTCTGAATCTTTTGTGTTTGAATTTTTTTATCCTTAATGAGATGAGGGAGGTTTTCTTGAATGATTTCATGAAATGTTTGTTCCAGTGTGGCTTCTGTTTCTCTTTCTGCCTCAGGAAGCCCAGTTACTCTTAGATTTGGTCTCTTGAAGTGATTATTCATCTCTTGCAGGTTTTGTTCTGTCTTTTTGGGCTTCTTTTCTATGCATTTGACAGTTTGGGTTAGTTCTGTGTTTTGGTCTTCTAGCTCTGAGATTCTTCTGCTTGGCTGATTCTGCTTTCCATGCTTATTAGTCTGTTGTTCATTTCCATCACAGTATTCTTTACTGCTATCATTTCTGACATCAGCTCCTTCCTATTTTCCTCTTGTCTCTCCTCAATTTTTTAAATTCTCTCCATTAATGTCTTGATGTCTGGGTTTGTTGCATGTAACCAGTCATTCTGGGGACTCTTCATTGTTTGTGTTCCAGAATCTGTTTTCTCAGTGTCTGATTTCCCAGGGGTCTGTGTAAGACCTATATTCTTCTTTTGGTTTTTCTTCATTTGTGCGGTTTTTCCCCCTCCCTACTTTTTCCTTCCCTCCACGTCACTGTCTTCGTTAATTCTGTATTCAGGGGTAAAGGGATTGGTTTTACTTCTGTTTGTTCAATCTCCTATTCTTTATGTATGTCCTCTTGCTTTGCTCAATTCTGAAGTTGCACTGTAGGTTGGAGGTGGTCCATTTTGTAGTTTTAAGATGTACTTAAGGAGAGAGCTGTGATTCAAAATCTGTCTGCAGGTCCTGGCATTCGCTGACAGGTGTGTGGGTAATGTGGAACCCACTTCCCACTCTCCTGGAATCTGTCCGTGTAGTGGGGCTGTAGGTTTACTCCCTGAAATAAAATGTGGTTAGCAGAGGGGAGAGAATGGGGCAGATAGTGGGTTGAAGAGGGGAGTGGAGAGATAGAGGAGTAAGGGGGGAAACAAATGAGTGTGCCAACAAATAGAGAAGAGGCCTATACTGAAACAGATAAAAATAACAGACCACAGCTACAGACAAAACCCAAATCTCATACAAAAAAATAAAAATAAAAATAAAACATATAGTGATGCTAAAATACAAGCTAACCAACCACCTTGTTAGTGTGCTGTTCCTCTATATAAAGATATGGTTTACAGAGAGAAGAAAAGAGAAGAAAAGGAAAAGGAAAAAAGAAAAAAGGGAACAATACAGTAGAAATAGAATTAAGTCATTAAACTAATAGAATCAATGAAGCATACTCTGAGACATTTCGTTTAAGTCCAATGTCCTTTCAGGTCTGATTTCTAGTTTTCTTTTCAAGCTGGTAAATTAGTTTGCAGTTAGGGTCAGTTGCCCCTGATCTGCTGTGAAGGACAGTTCAGATTACCCTCCGTTCAGCACTCTGGTCTATGTCTTTATCAAGCTTGTTTCTCCCGTTTCGGTGTTGTTACCTTGAATCGCCAGCAGGTGGTGCTATCTCAGCTGCTCCCCCCCCAGAGGGGGTGGGGCCGGACAGGAACAAGATGGCTGCCTGCCTCTGAGCAGGCAACAGGAGCCTTACGCCGGGCGGGCAGGACAGTCTCGGTTGCAGGAGAGGTGGCAGCGATCCCAGCAGATCTTCCCTGAAGGGGTTTGATGTGGATTGCCTCGGGCCACATCAGAGGCCACGGCAGCGGCGGCGTTGGCAGGGCAGTGAGGGGAGAGGCTGCGGCGGCAGCGGCACTGTTTGCGCTGCAGTAACTGTCCAGTCCCTTGTGATGTCCCAGCGGTGGCAACGGCCGAGCTCTGTATGAAGAGCAGGTTGCGATGTTGGGGTCCCCAGCCCCCAGGGGCAGAGTCAGAGACCCACTGCAGATCTCCTTTGCAGAGGGCTTCAGAGACTGGGTTGCCCCGTCGCCATCTTGCCGCTTCTCCCTGGAAGGACTTCTTAAAATGACAGCGGAGTGTGGGGTGCCACCCACTGGACAAACTGATCCTGATGGCTGTCAGAAAGGTGTCAGCCCAGAATGGCCTCAGCAAGCAGGTGACATAGCACATGCTCTGACATTCCTCTCAAGGCACATCTTTTTGTTTTTAACTCTTGGCTTTCTTTGTTGTCTTCAGAAGTCAGTGTGTGTTCTACACAGAAACTCCACACAAGACAAATTGGGAACTAGGACTTTCCATTTGAGTGGTTTTGCATGGATGCTTCCCCTCATTGGGTCTAGTCTGGATCCTTGGGGGACTGACTGCCACATTCACTGTAGAAACCAGAGGTGAACAGTGAGGTGTGGCCTGAAAATGAGGGCATTTCTGTGATGCTGGTGTCATGGTCACCACTGCAGGGATCACCAGCTTTCTTAGGATTCTAGTCAGCAAGTGGATCTTTCTCTTCTATGCCCACCTCTGAAGTTTTGAGCTCTTTAACTGACTGCTATATTGTAGTACAAAGTCAATACTGATGCTAGCTAGAAAAGATGATGAGGAGTCAGCCTAGACTTCATGGGTTATGAGCGAATTTGGCCACAACACTAAATATGCATCCAATGCTAGCCTTAAATTTGGGGTTCTTGGGACAACCATGCTTTGGAGCAACTTGCTGAAGATGCAGGTTCTCATGACTCTCTTGGAGCTTTTGTTTTCCTACCATGACTCACAGAAATCAAGACACCTATAGTTAGGATCCCATGTTAGGGGAGCAATAGGAAGCAAATGAAAACAAGCAAAAATAGAGACACATAAAGGGTCAGATCAAGGACGGCCCCAAATAGGAAACTTCCATTGTCCACTCATCCTGTGGTGAGGGTACACCCCTCTGGTTTCTAGATATTTTGGCCCTTTGTCATTACATCACGAGCCTGGTTCTCAGATCTATCTGATTGTTGGCTGGAGGTCATGAAGGACCATTGCAACTCTCACTCTTTGCTATCCATTTTTGAATGACACACCTGAGCCTGTAGCTTTAGGTCTTTATGAATCCATGACCCAAAAGAACAGCCAACCAACTCCACACTCCTGTTGCTGTCATATTCCCCAGTAGTCAATCTAGAGACAATGCACCTGGTGTGCATCACCTGTAGTTCAACTCCAACCCTGTGGATGAAATTTCAGCTCTTTCATCCCTGATAGGTGCCCAGAAACCTGTTGTCCTTTCACCTACCAGCTGAAATTAAGTGCTCACTGCAATGTTGGGGGCATTTGTCCAACCCCAGATGTGACCTACACTTTGGATTTTTAAGAATTGTAACTGGTGCCATCTGTGGGTCACATTTCCTAAAAGAAGATCATAAAACACCAGTTGCAGAAGTGTACTGAGAAAGGACAGGAGGAAACTTAGGCAGGACAGTCAAATGAAACTAAATGGGGCCAATTTTGGCTGAACACCAGTTTCAGCCTGATCCCAGAGAGGGCTCTAGAGAACACAACAAGCTCTAGGGCCTTACATTGGTCCCCAGTTTTTCTTTATACCAATGAATCCTGGCTGTTGCCTGTACTCAGAAAAGAGTGAGAGCAACCACTTGTGTCAGGTGACTGACTTATAGATGATGGCAAATTCCTGTAGCTGAAGAAATCTAGCAGGATTGAATGAGCAGCCTGAAGAGGGGGATCTGAGCAGTGAACCAGCTGCATGGACTGTCTTATGGAAACCCCTCTAGAGAAACACAGGAAAATCATTGTTGTGTGGAAAATTAGAAGTGAGCAGTGAAGACATGAAATGTGGGGTGCTGGGAAGAGGGGATATGGGAGATAGAATCAGCTCCAAGCATAGTCTGTGAGAAAACAATTGCATTAAGGGAAGGGCCCAGACACATTTAAGAAAAAGTTGGCTTCAAAAAAGCTCTCTGTGAGCATACTCAGATTCAAGGAGTCCAATATTCGGGGCTTTCAACTAAATCCAGAATGACAAGACAAACAGACCTTCAGCTGTGTGTGTGTGATGTGTGTGTGTGTGT